>JAVXUO010002010.1:0-57025 GCA_033065855.1 Escallonia rubra | reverse complement strand
AATACAATTCCAGAAAAACTAACCAAGGAGACTATAATTTTTCTATTCAGACTGCAATTTCTAGTATGTCGTGAACCGGTTAGCAGCACAAACCTTTGCAATATCTAATTTACCAAGCTGTATGACTAGCTCAAATCTGTAGTCGGGGTCAGTAGCAACTTCCAGCACATCCTCTATCATACCTCGTGATTCCAAAAAACGAGCCACGCTAACAATCAAATCATATTTCAATCAAGATCTTAGACAGTTCTCGGAAACATTTCCTGACAAGAAAACTAGGACAACTTGAACATTTTTCAGTGCATTTGTTATAATATCATGCAAGACCCCATATAAAGCGTAGGCATATCCGGCATCCGAGAACCTAAACACGAATCCAACATGAGGGCAATTCTAGCAACAGCATTAGTCCAAACACTTTAGTAATAAGAACAACTGTGAACTGATGCATTGGAATGAACACTGCTGAATGTGAATGAATCACTGAAAAATAAGTGAAAGCACCCATATTATGTCTTTAGAATGTGAAGGAATCACTGAAAAAGGACATTAGAGAATACCAAGTATGAGTTTTTGGGGCTGTAGAGAAGGCAAACAACTTACTTTCGATTTGATGCAGCTGTGTAAGCGTGTTCTATGCATGTTAGTTGGTGCTTAGCTATCACACCACATGTTAATTGTGTGAGCTGCTCAACTAAATTGTCACACCAGTAAGAGATTAGCACACAAGCTCCAGCAATTAGCATACACACAGACAACCATTCTAGAAAAAATGGGAGTACCCACTAATTCGAGAGCACATTTGTACAGGAATGTACCAGTGGAGATTGGAATTTGTCGGGGTGGTAGACTTGGGCCCACTGGCGATAAGCCTTGCGGAGACCAGCTGGATTCTCCTCAGAACTGGAGCTTGAAGAAGATCCACCGGTTGTCGCCGACCTTGAAGCGCTCCTCGAACCAGGCCTTGACCTCTTTGGCGGCTTTGAACCACTCGCAAGGCAAGCTCGATGTAAGATTTCAGGCCTGTCACGTGACTGGGATGTAGGAGTGAAGGAAATCGGAAAGGAGGCTGCCGGCGACGAAGAAAGGGACTGCCGGCGGTGGGAACACTCGGGTGATGGAGAGAGGCTCCACAGGCGATGGTGATGGCTGTCACGGTCGCAAGAAAGCGTCGCGGGAGAGAACCAACGGGCGACGGCAGAGCATGTTCTCTTCTCATCTAGGGTTTTCTACGTCTTGTAATTATAGGACCCGTTTGGACCCGCGGGTCGAGTGACCCAACCCGTTATAACCCTTATTAATTTGAACAACCCAATTCTGACCCGCGGGTCGAGTGACCATCCCACGGATTTGATTGGGTTGACCCGCGGTGAATAAAAATGAACGGATTGGGTTGGGTCATATTTTGCCAGGCCTAGGTGAAGGTGTGGGTGGGGTATGCGCTTTCATTCTAACACTTGGCTAAAGCAACACAACGTTGCATTGTTATGCCTCACAATGTGTTTCACTTTGCCCTTGTGCAGTCAAGCGACGTAGGTCATGATAAGACATGTCGGGTCTGTGAATCTTTAAACTTCTACACCATGGAATCCAGCATTGCCCTGACAATATCTTTCTTGATCAATCTACTCGTTACCATGTCATCTCTAATTTTTAATCTACATACATATAATTTCTGATTACTCATTGTAAAAAAGATACTAATCCACCTATATTGGATTGGCTATGTTAGATTACATACAGTGAACTTGGGCATTGGTTCCTTATTTGTAATTGCACACTTATTTTACTAGTTTCACACCATTTTGTGATCAAAGTGTTAAAGAGTGTCGCAAATGCATAGTGATAAAGGGAATGGATTAGCAAAAAGTTAAGTCTGTTAAATTGCACTTACATGGTGAAAGCAAGAACGCCAGTAGAAATAGCACAAACATGATAAGAGCAAACTCAATGGGAGGAGAGAGAAGAATATAGAGAAATGGGCAATGAAAAGGGATCATATAGCAAGGGAAAAGAGAAATTTACGAATCTGTTTGTTTACTTTTATGTTGTGAAATTTGCATGTTGAAGGGGTGGGAAGTGAGAAGCAAAGATAGGTAGGTTACTGTACTACATACATATGTGTGTGTGTCTCTCTCTCTCAATATATATATATATATATATATATATATATATATATATATATATATATATAAACATACATATATTTTCTTTTTTGGTATAGATAGATTTTTATCCTTTTTTTGTGCGTTTTCTAAGTAACGTAACGAAATTTATGAAAATATTTTAGGAGGTTGCTATTTTTTTATAAGGTTCAGACATCAAGAATGAACAAAGAGTGAGGGGCAATAGGGTGCCCAAATGGGCACGTACAATCTATAGTTGGTCCAAAACGAAATATATGCATGGTACAATGTGCCACTGAGAAACCTCAAATGTACAAAAGTGTTGACAATTTCATGCTATTGGAACAAGAATGAGAAAGAGGTCAAGGACACTAAAAAAGTGTTATGTTCTACCAAAATGGAAGACATAAGTATACATGACTATTCCAGCTGTTAATTTCGTGCATTTTGACATTCTTGTACGCACTTATCTACTCAGAACTTTATCGGATTAAGATCATTTGATGTACAACACCTATGTTATTCCTAAAAATGTTACTAAATTTATTTTAGCAGCGAAATGTTGTCACTATAATTTTTAACAACAGGAACAAAACATGTTTATTGACAATCTTTTATCACTAAAACTGTCGCAGTATAGATGTTGTAGAGTAGATGATCCTTATCCAACTTTATCTAGCTACTATACAAGCATAAGGATCCCCATTCCGACTATTCAACTTGCATTGGACTCCTTTTTTCTTCCTCTTGCATTTAACTAATCTTGATAAGAGTTTGTGTACATAACTCATGCATCTTCATAAAATGATTGTAATAGAAGCTTGAAATTGTCAAACTCTATAAAAGTCTTGTGATTTCAAGACTTGGCTTAGCATGGGAGGATTCAGTCTCAACACGTAAGATTGTCATGCTAGTGGATTTTAGGACCTTTTAAGGGGTCTCATTAACAGGAGGGGCATAGTCTTGATGGTACTTTGACCCAAAACATATTAATCACGTGTCAAGCATCTGAATCTCTATTTCTTAGGTTAGACTAGGGGTGCAACTTGGGCCGGGCAACTCGTGGACAACCCGTGCCAGCCCGCAGAAATATGGAAATGAACTTACTTTTATAGTGACCGTGGTGGACGTGGACTCAAAATTTTGGGCCCGTAAAAAATATGGGCTTGACATGGGAAAATATTTCAACAAGTCTGTCCAGTCAGTGAGAAAACCAGCCCGTCTAACTATTATATAATATAAATCACACACACACACACAGATACATATATATAGGGAGCTGATCCGTTGAGAGCGTGGGCAAAATAGGAGAAGTTGCAAACGCGATCTGACCGTCCATCCCGAAAGATGGACAGTCCAGATCGCGCCTTTTTCGAATATTGTCAGACGTCCGCCATACTGTATGGCGGACGGGTTTTTTTACCAAATTGCCCCTCCGCCCGTCCGCTACATTGTATCGCGGACTGTCCAAATATTTTTTTTACGTTTTTTTTAAGTTCGTCCGCTACATTATGTAGCGAACGATTTTTTGACAAAAATACAGTCATGTTCCGTCCGCTACATTATGTAGCGGACGAGTAGACAGACTACTTTAATGTTCTGACACACTCTCTCTCTCCCATCAATTTCTGACTCTCTCTCTCTCTCCTCTTAAATACCCATCCGCTACATAATGTAGCGGATGATGGACATGAAAGTAAAAGTGTTTCACACATCTGTCCAAACTTCTTGCTTTCAATCATCTCGCAAGGCTCGGCAAGTGTTTCACGCTCGAAGTTTCGCTCTTCAGGATGAGAGTGACGAAGAAGTGATCCGAGAACCAACTAGACGGGCTCCTTGTCAGGCTACACCTCACGTGAAACTCATCCAATTGCACCATCATGTTTGCCAGTCGCTCACCCACGACCACACCTCCGTCAATCGGTCAATCGCAGACCCACGGCCTACAGCGGCCACCAACAAAACTCAGATCATAAAAAATGATCTGGGTTTCAATTGGGTCTCAAAATTTCAAATGGGTCTCAAATTTTTAATTGGGTCTCAGTTTTCGAAAACCTAAAATAGGGTTGCCACAACAGGTGGATTGCTGCCAGAAGTGGAGCTGCCGTCCTCGGTCGTCGCCGGAAGCGGAGCTGCCTTCCTCCGTCGTCGCCGGAAGCGGAGCTGCCGTCCTCGGTCGTCGCCGGAAGCGGAGCTGCCTTCCTCCGTCGTCGCCGGAAGTGGAGCTGCCGTCCTCGGTCGTCACCGGAAGCGGAGTTGCCTTCCTCGGCCGTCGCCAGAAGCGGAGCTGCCGTCCTCGACCACTGCTCCTCCCTGGAGAAGCTCTCCGTCAAACGCCTCCGAGGGAGCAACGACGGCGGCGGCGCTGCGGAGCTGATCAGTCCCGGCGCGTCAGTCCCGGCGCGACGGCATCCTCTCCGTCAAGGCTCAGCAGCTGCATTTGCCGCAGTGCTATAATATAATAGCCTTTGCATTTTCTGATGGGAATTCTGCCGCAGGAGTAACATCCCACAACTTGTCCCTGATAGATCAAAGAGGATTTTCATGAGAAAGCGAAAGAGACATGAGCACTCGAAGAGGGAAGAGAGAGAAATAAAAACATGTCAGACAAAGAGTCAGAAAAAATGAGAGAGAAATGGAAAAAAGGCACTGCCTACTCGTCCGCTACATAATGTAGCGGACGAGAGCTGAAGGGTATATTTTCAAAAAATAGTCCGCTACATAATGTAGCGGACGTACTTTAAAAAACGTAAAAAAAGAGACGTCCGCTACACTGTATAGCGGATGCGTCAGAACTTGAATGATGTTCGGGAAACAGTGTAGCGGACGGGGCAGAGGGGCAATTTGGTAAAAAAACCCGTCCGCTATACAGTATGGCGGACGTCTGACAGGTTTCGAAAAAGGCGCGATCTGGACCGTCCATCTTTCGGGATGGACGGTCAGATCGCGTTTGCAACTTCTCCTATTTTGCCCACGCTCTCAACGGATCAGCTCCCATATATATATATATATATATATATATATATATACACACACATATAGGGAATAGCGAATATAGTGCTAGCCTTAGGCAAGTTGCCTAAGGCTATATGATAAAACTATGTAGTTTTATCTGTCTCTCAATATCTGTTGTTACCTTACCCGGAAATTTCTTTCTCTCTCTCTCTCTCTCGTCACAGCTCCGGCCGTCACACTATCTCTTCCCGTCAATCTCATCAGTGAACACAGCCGCCAACATGCCGGCCGAAGCCCAATCCCCAGCGATTTTCCTCCCACCGCAACATTGAGCAGCCAATATTCTGCTCAATCGCTCTCTCACATCAGACCAACCAATTGCATTTCGCCGGCCGTCGCACCCAGCATCTCACAACCAGCCGTCAGCCTCTCTCTCATCCAAGCACATAGCGCGCAACCCATCGCCGGCCGTTAGCCTCCACACAATCACCCATCGTAAAAATTACCATCTGCCGCCGTCTACCGCAAAGTCACCATCTATCGAGATGGGAAATCGTGCGGCGATGGGAATATCTGTTTCACTGTCGCGTGGAAAGAGAGAGGGACGACAATGGTGGGTCGCTGGCGTGGAAAGTCGCCGGCAATTGGCGAGGTGCGGTGGGCGAGTACGGAGGCTGACTGCCAGCTACTGCATGCGACTTTGCCGCGAAATTCGATTCCAGGCTGAGATGGGAAATCGTGCGGCGATGGGAATTTCTGTTTCACTGTCGCGTGGAAAGAGAGAGGGACGACAATGGTGGGTCGCCAGCAATTGGCGAGGGTGCGGCGTTCGACTTTGCCGCGAATAGTGATTGGTTGGTCTGATGCGAGAGAGGCTGCTCAATGGTGGAATATCGACTGCTCAATGTTACAGCGGGAGGAAAAGCGCCAGGATTGGGCCCCGGCCGGCGGTGGGCAGCTGTGTTCTCTGATGAGAGAGATAATTAACGAGAAGAGAGATCAAGGCTATATGAGTTGTGACGCTATGACGAGAGAGAAATTTACGGGAGAGGTAGATATTGAGAGAGAGATAAAACTACGTAGTTTTATCCCATAGCCTTAGGCAAGTTGCCTAAGGCTAGCACTATATTCGCTATTCCCTATATGTGTGTGTATATATATATATATATATATATATATATATATATATATATATATATGGGCGCTGAACTGTTGAGAGCGTTAGCAAAATAGGAGCTCTTGCAAACGCGATCTGGCCGTCCATCCTGAAAGATGGACGGCCAAGATCGTGCCTTTTTCGAATACTGTCAGTCGTCCGCCATACTGTATGGCGGACGGGTTTTTTTACATTTTTACCCCTCCGCCCGTCCGCTACATTGTATCGCGGACTGTCGAAATATTTTAAGTTCGTCTGCTACATAATGTAGCGGACGATTTTTTGACAAAAATACAGTCATGTTCCGTCCGCTACATTATGTAGCGGACTAATCTCATGACTTTTTCCTCTTTCTCTCTCATTTTCCTCATTTAATGTTCTGACATTTTTCCTTTCTCTCTCCTCTCTCTCATCATCATTTTCTCTTTCTCTAATTAACTCTCTGACTCTGTCTCTCTGTCTCTCTCGTCCATGCTAGAAACCGAAGGGAAGAGGAAGCCTCTTGGCGCGCGACGACAGAGGAAGGCAGCTCCGCTTCCGGCGACGACCGAGGAAGGCAGCTGCGCTTCCGGTGATGACCGAGGAAGGCAGCTCCGCTTCCGGCGACGACGGAGGAAGGCAGCTCCGCCTTTTTCGAATACTGTCAGTCGTCCGCCATACTGTATGGCGGACGAGTTTTTTTACATTTTTACCCCCGCCCGTTCGCTACATTGTATCGCGGACTGTCCAAATATTTTAAGTTCGTCCGCTACATAATGTAGCGGACGATTTTTTGACAAAAATACAGTCATGTTCCGTCCGCTACATTATGTAGCGGGCAAATATCATGACATTTTCTTCTCTCTCATTTTCCTCATTTAATGTTCTGACATTTTTCCTTTCTCTCTCCTCTCCCATCATCATTCTCTCTACCTCCAATTAACTCGCTCACTCTCCCCCCCTCTCCCCCGTCCATGCGAGACACCGAAGGGAAGAGGCAGCCCCTTGGCACGCGACGGCAGAGGAAGGCAGCTCCGCTTTCGGCGACGACGGAGGAAGGCAGCTCCGCTTCCGGCGACGACCGAGGAAAGCAGCTCCGCTTCCGGCGACGGCCGAGGAAGGCAGCTCCGCTTCCGACGACGGCCGAGGAAGGCAACTCCGCTTCCGCCGACGACCGCGGACAGCAGCTCCGCTTCCGGCGACGACGGAGGAAGGCAGCTCTGCTTTCGGCGACGGCCGAGGACGGCAGCTCCGCTTCCGGCAGCAATCCACCTGCTGTGGCAACCCCATTTTGGGTTTTCGAAAACTGAGACCCAATTAAAATTTTGAGACCCATTTGAAATTTTGAGACCCAATTGAAACCCAGATCATTTTTTATGATCTGAGTTTTGTTGGTGGCCGTTGTAGGCCGTGGGTCTGCGATTGACCGATTGACGGAGGTGTGGTCGTGGGTGAGCGACTGGCAAACGTGATGGTGCGATTGGATGAGTTTCACGTGAGGTGTAGCCTGACAAGGAGCCCGTCTAGTTGGTTCTCGGATCACTTCTTCGTCACTCTCATCCTGAAGAGCGAAACTTCGAGCGTGAAACACTTGCCGAGCCTTGCGAGATGATTGAAAGCAAGAAGTTTGGACAGATGTGTGATTTACTTTTACTTTCATGTCCATCATCCGCTACATTATGTAGCGGATGGGTATTTAAGAGGAGAGAGAGAGAGAGAGTCAGAAATTGATGGGAGAGAGAGAGTGTGTCAGAACATTAAAGTAGTGTCTGTCTACTCGTCCGCTATATAATGTAGCGGATGGAACAGGAGGGTATTATTGTAAAAAAAGCGTCCGCTACATTATGTAGCGGACGAACTTAAAAAAAACGTAAAAAAAATATTTGGACAGTCCGCGATACAATGTAGCGGACGGGCGGAGGGGTAAAAATGTA
The DNA here is from genome assembly GCA_033065855.1 of Escallonia rubra. NCBI lineage: Eukaryota > Viridiplantae > Streptophyta > Magnoliopsida > Escalloniales > Escalloniaceae > Escallonia > Escallonia rubra. The sequence goes on along the minus strand of JAVXUO010002010.1, from coordinate 48,875 downwards.
AAAAAACTCGTCCGCCATACAGTATGGCGGACGACTGACAGTATTCGAAAAAGGCGCGATCTGGGCCATCCATCTTTCTGGATGGACAGCCAGATCGCGTTTGCAAGATCTCCTATTTTGCTAACGCTCTCAATGGATCAGCTCCCTATATATATATATATATATGGAACTGATCCGTTGAGAGCGCTAGCAAGTTGTTAGTGCTGTTGGCCGTCCGCTACATAATGTAGTGGACGGTAATTTACCGTTCGCTATATTATGTAGTGGACGGTGAAAAAATTCGTTGTTGTGGCGCGCGATCTGGCTGTTCATTCTCGCCCGTGGACAGCCAGATCGCACTATCAACTTGGGTTAGGTTGCTAGCGCTATCATTTTATCATCTCCATATATATATATATATATGGGAAAAGCGAATCTATTGCTAGCCTTAGGCAAGTTGCCTAAGGCTAGGAACCAATACTACGTAGTTTTGACCAAAATTACTTACTTATTTCTTCTATTTTTTTCTTCATTCCTGATTCACTCTCTCACACACACATATCTCAGTCCGCCAACCTTCCATCGCTGGTGACCTTAGCAACCTCATAAATGACTGCATTATCATCCCAGACCACCCACCACCACCATCAACCGAATCACCGCCACCATTTCAAGACTCACCCCTGTCGCATCTCTCTCCTTTCTCCCATCAGAGAACACACCACCACCACCCCAGAAGAATACATCACCGTCGCAATCCCAGGAGCCCACCACGCCACCAAAATGGACTACAGTCACCATCACAAATTTCTGCCGCCACCATCCCCATCCCAGAAATCCACCACTGCAACAACCCCACATCAGCAACATCTCAAAGTTAAGAACGGATTCATTAATTTTTAAATGGATTTGTAACAATTGAGAATATCTAGATTTTAATCGTTAGTAAATTACTCAAATTGGGTGATTCGTGATATTTTGTTACCGGAGAAAGAGGCTGGCGACTGGGCGGGTGGTGATGACTGTTCCTGTCATGTGGCCGGCATGGAAAGTTAATGGCGATGGGCGAGGTGCGGCCGGCGACGGGCTATCATGGGCCAGCGGAAGGAGATTTTTGAGGTGGGCGTCGACAGAAGGTGATTTTGTTCATGTCCTGTGACCGGCATGGAAAGTCACCGGCGATGGGCGAGGTGTAGCCGGCGACGGGCTATCATGAGCCGGCAGATGGTGATTTCTGCGGTGGGCGTCGGTAGAAGGTGATTTTCGGGATAGGTGATGGGCTGTCGTGTGGTTTGATGGTGGGGGCTTATGGTCGCCGGTGTGGAAGGTTGCCGGTGATGGGCAAGGTGCGGCCGACAATAGGTTGTCCCGTGGTCTGATGAGAGAGAGAGAGAGAGAGATTGAAAATATAGAAAAAGAAATATTATGTTGTTCTAACTCAAAACTGCGTAGTTTTATTCTCTAGCCTTAGGCAAGTTGCCAAAGGCTAGCAATAGATTCGCTTTTCCCTATATATATGTATATATGTGTATATATATATATATAGGGAGCTGATCCGTTGAGAGCGTGGGCAAAATAGGAGAAGTTGCAAGCGCGATCTGACCGTCCATCCTGAAGATGGACGGCCCAGATCGCGCCTTTTTCGAATACTGTCAGTCGTCCGCGACACTATGGCGTGGACGGACTTTTTTACCTTTTTATCCCTCCGACCCATCCGCTACACTGTATCGCGGACGGTCCAAATCTTTTTTTTTCGTTTTTTTTAAGTTCGTCCGCTACATTATGTAGCGTACGATTTTTTTGAGAAAAATACCCTCATGTTCTAGCCGCTACATTATGTAGCGGACGAGTAGACAGACACTACTTTAATATTCTGACACGCTCATCAATTTCTGACTCTCTCTCTCTCTCTCCTCTTTATTATGTTAAATACCCATCCGCTACATAATGTAGCGGACAGGAGAGAGGCACACTTCTTTTTCTCTCCTAACATGTCTGACCTCATCTCCCCTTCTTTCTTCTTCTTTTTCTTCTCTCTCTCTCTCTCCATCCTCCTTGCAGCAACGACAACAGCCCAGCAACAATAGTTTATTGGCTCCGATATTCCTCCAACAACTTGATAATGTTACCCCAACTTGATAATCTGGTTCTAAACTTATGGAACCCAATACTTCCATTGCTTTAGTATTGTCCGAAACACAAAATCTAAAGGATGGCCACCGCCATAGTATTCTACTAAAAAGAGAAACCATCTCCTTAAGATATACAACTGGCATACTTGCACCAGGAAAATCATGTATGTTATGGAGTATTTTACCAACTGCATTTTTCTTTCTGAGGATCTCCAACACTTCTTTTTCTCTTTTCACGCACAAATTTGACAGGATGAACCCCAAAGCAGTCGCACATGAAACAGCAACATCGGATTCGCGGGAAGATAACAAAGACGTCAAAGGGCAGACCATCTTCAAAAAATGAGGTTGGAGAACTGAACTTGGTATAATCCTGACCATCTTTAGCACCACATTTGATGCCGACCACACTACAGACTCACTATTATATTGAAAAATACCTTCCAATGCCTCAACCATATCAGCAACCGTATCCTAGAATAGAGAGGAAACAATTACGAGTACATATTTGACAAAGTGTAAAACAGGTGAATTGGCAATTGCCAAAAAGCTGGGGAAGGGGGGAGTAACATACTTGGGTGGTGCAAGCAAGGTAACACTCGAGTACCCATGAGAGAGAGAGAGAGAGAGAGAGAGAGAGAGAGAGAGAGAGAGTTGTCATGATTACTGAAGCCCATGAAAATTTAGTGCATCACTGTGTCGTACTAGAACGAGAAAATAGGCTCCATCCATCATCCGCTACATTATGTAGCGGATGGGTATTTAACAGAGAGAGGAGAGAGAGAGAGAGAGAGTCAGAAATTGATGGGAGAGAGAGAGTGTGTCAGAACATTAAAGTAGTGTCTGTCTACCCATCCGCTATATAATGTAGCGGATGGAACAGGAGGGTATTATTGTCAAAAAATCGTCCGCTACATTATGTAGCGGACGAACTTAAAAAAAACGTAAAAAAAAAAATTTGACTGTCCACGATACAGTGTAGCGGACGGGTCGGAGGGCAAAAAGGTAAAAAAGTCCGTCCGCGACATAGTGTCGCGGACGACTGACAGTATTCGAAAAAGGCGCGATCTGGGCCGTCCATCTTTCAGGATGGACGGTCAGATCGCGCTTGCAACTTCTCCTATTTTGCCCACGCTCTCAACGGATAACCTCCCATATATATATATATATATATATATATATATATATATATATATATATATATGGGAGTTGATCGATTGTTCGTGTGCAGATAATACAATAAGTTGCCAGCGCCATCTGGCCGTCCATCCTTGAATGATGGACGGACCATAACTAATTTTTTTTTAAAAAAAATTATCGTTCGCCTTTTTATCGTATTACCCCCTTGTGCTCTGTGTTAATCAATGTTCATCTGCTACGTAATGTAGCGAATGATCCAAATAAGTTTTTGTGTGTGTTCTCTACGCTTTGATGTTTGTTCTGTTAAGTACTCTTCCGGTTTCATCGAATAGCCGTAGAATGCTCTTCCACCATCGACCAATAACCATACAACCCCACGAATAATAAAAAAAAAAAACATTGTTGTTGTTGATGCCCACAAAAAACATAAAATTGGGAGGAGATCAAACCAAACTGAAAGTAGACCAAGATCAAACCAAACTGAAAAACAAACCCAAATTGGTGATGGCGGCGTGAAACGGAAGAACTGCGGCCACAGCAGAACCATCGCGCCACTCCACCACATCTAAGAAACCCACAATCGTTTATCATAGGCAGCATCACTGTCACCCACAACCACCACCACTCTGCCACCACCGTTGAACCCATCACCACCACCATCCGAACCTCCGCCTCCCCCAACCACCACGTGATCCTCTGCTGCCCTCAAACCTCCACATCACGGCAATAGCCACCATTTGATTCCTTCAGTCCCAAAAAACATAAACAAATAGCCACCCACAACCGCAACAACCACCGTCGTTGCCTGTAAATGGTATTGCCACCCACCATCATGTGGCTCCTCCACGACTGAACGGCCTCACGCCGTCAAAATACTGCATCCTCCATGACAGTTTTACACCGCCCTCGACTTCGCCATTAGCCAGCCGTCGAAGAGAGAAAGAGAGATGGGAGATGAAAGGATGAGAGATGCGGAAGAGAAAGAAAATAAAAGGGGTTGTCGCCATCGCAGACGTCGCCTGCAATCGGTGTCAACACCGACCGTCTCGTGGCTCCTTCACAGCCTCTCACCATCCAATTGATGCATCCTCCATGACAGCCTCGTACCGCCCCTAACTTTGCCACCTGGCGATGAGAGAGAGAGAGAGAGGAGATGAAAGGATGAGGGATGAGAGATGGGGAAGAGAGAGAAAATAAAGAGGTTGTCCTTTTCTTTCCAGATCCAATTGTTGTTGTCTAATGGGTCGTCCGCTACGTATTACAAAATTTATTTCAAGTTATCATGCGGGGTCCAATATGGTGAAAAGTACCGTCCGCTACATTATGTAGCGGAAGAAATTTTAAAAAATATATATATATATATCTGGCCCGTCCATCCTCATAGGATAGACAGTCAGATGACGCGGGCAACTTAAGCCAAGTTGCCAGCGAGGTCAACGGATCAACTATATATATATATATATATAGCTGATCCGTTGACCGAGCGGGCAAAATGAGCTAAGTAGCCCGCGCGATTTGGCCGTCCACACGCGATCTATGAATCATCCAGATCTTTTTTTATATTTTTTTTAAGTCCGTCCGCTACATTATGTAGCAGACTTTTTTTGACAAAAATATCCTCCAGCTCCATCCACTACATTATGTAGCGGACGAGCAGGCAGTACTTTGTTTCTCTTTCTCTCTCCTTTCTCTCATTAATTTTCTGACATGTTTCTCTCGCTCTTTCTCTCTCTATCTTCTCTTTCTCTCTTAATACTCGTCTCTTTTCTCTTTCTCTCTCTTTTCTCTCACAACTTTTTATTTTCTCTCTCATCCTCCTTCTCCCTCTTCTCGCTCAGAAGAGTAGACTATGAGCGAAGGTCAAGAAATATAAACTAACCGCTGCATTGATGAACATTTTGTACATCAGCGCCAGCTGCTGACCAGGTTCGTCCTCCCTTAGGCTATCGTATATGTGTTCCTCTTTATTATCTGGATATAGAACTAATAGGAAGAAGTGGTTTGCATGAAGACCAGGTAGCATGATAAGGTTAGCATCATGCCGCGTGACATTGATAGTCCGAGTTCAAATAGGCTAGCACGTTATTAGATGGTGCCCACTCACCCTTGCTTGCCCCTCGCCTCCTCCTCCATTCTGTGAAATCCTTCATGTTGTTCACCATGATGGGGATAAGATAACATGGATACATGTTGAGCTTCACAATTGGGCAGGGGTTATAACGCAGCTCTCTAACCCGGAGTAGTTCTATATAAGCGTCCATGACGAAGTTCAAAATATATGTTTCCGGCACCAACGTTCTCATATCAAAGTGACCTAGGAATGCTGAACCAAGAAAGTCTGTTGTAGCGATTGGCTCAGGCCCGAAGTAGTGCCCGTCGATCCAATCCCGTTTGGCACGCCTCAATGGCTTTGTCTGTTGTCCTTTATTCGACCGGATGCTTGGGTGCCCCTGGGGAGTTACTTGGGTCACCTGAATCTGGGGCTAAGAGCCGTACGCGTCAGAAGGCAAGCGACTAGACGGCTCCCCTTGGTAACCCCGGTATGCATTACTGAAGTTGTGAACTTTTGTCTTGTACCTCTCGATGGACCTCTTGACACTCTCAGAAGCATGCGCGACAAACCAGTGAAACCCCTCTAGCTGCTTGAACACCTCACTGCCCATGTCAACCTAAAAAACATGCATGGAAAATATGGCTAATCATTTCATGCATGGTCAATAAGATGCACAAGTATAAATAGAGTCAGAAGTAAATGACTTACAATGTTCATCGCCCAGAACTGGTCGATGAACTCACGTGGCGCCTCGCCTGGGAAGGGCGATGTACCCTCGTACGCGTCACCTTGATAAACCATTGCAGGTACTTCTCAATACTGATGCCGTCATTCTTCAGCGATACAAGGCTATCATATGTTTCCTACCAAGTATTCCACTGTTGCACCTCATCGCTCAACAAATTCAAGGCATTAGGCACCTTGAAGTTCGGCCCTCGACCCTTCCTGTATGGTCGCATGTCTACAGCGGGTTTTGGTATCCCTTGCAGACAGCCAGCTTGCCTTATAGCTCGACCGGGCATCTGAAACTCACATACTTCGAAGTGAATAAGCGGCACCTGAACCAAACCTGCCAGCACGTACGACACCGGAAGTTGCCAACACAAGTCATCCAACCGATGCATCACCTTGCAATATGGCTGCCACATCACATGTGATGCCTCCAGTATCTCTAGTTCCCCCCGATAGAACTTTAGATGGGGGTGAGGGTCTACCCATCTCTTCCAGTTGGGCGTAGGCCCCCAGGCCCATGCCCTAGGCCACATCTCATCGGAATCGTCCCGCAGCTGTGGACGACCCACTGTGGGTAGCCTCTTGTAAGACCAAACCTGTGAATGCAAACATTATATGGGAGACGGAAAAAAAAAAGAATTCACGTTATGGGTCTATACTAGTATGGGCAATAACTTAGGCGAGTGAGTTGACTTTAAATCGATGGAGTTTTTTTTAGCTAGAAGAGTCTTCTAGCCATCAATTTTAAGGGTGAGAATCTTGTTTGGTGTTAACAAAAAACTTATATGGCCTTTAAGCAAGCTTATAATTGTTGGTTCTCTCAAGATCTCTACTCTTCTAAATTCTTGGTTTTCACTAGGGCTGTAAATGAACAAAGTTGTTCATGAACAGCTCGCTGTACGGTTCTTCAAAATCTCGTTCATGTTTGTTTGTATACTTAACGAACCGAACATGAACACATTTTTAAAGCTCGTTTATTAAACGAGCCGAGCTTGAACACACACAATTGTTCATGGATTTGTTCATGAACAACTCATATATGTGTAATATATATTTATATAAGAATAATGCATTTTATTTATCTAAACACTATAACTCCAAACATGCCAACTGTATGTTGGTTTGGACTCAAGCATTGCTCTAAACACAAATAGCCCAAAGAGCCAATAGCTTTGTATACTCCCAAGCCCAATAGCTTTGTATATTCCCCAGCCCAAACCTAAAATCTTTAACAAACCTTTAAATCAAAACTTAGTAGACTCGACGCACAACACCACGAGCACGACTATGCAGCAGCGGCGACACCAAGCACACGGCAACACCAAAGTGGATCATCTTCTGTAACATACTGGGGTGGAATCCAAAACCAAACGTTGCCATTTAGTGCATTTTTGGCTTAAAAATGATAATTAGAGACACTTGTTTCAATTTGTAACCACCCTTTCCATATAAGAGGTGTGAATCTGTTACTGAAGGCATATGAAAAATGTGAAATGTGAATCATAAAATCTCTCCTCTCTATCATTTCTGAAGCTTTCTCTCTCTATCTCTATCTCTCTGGTTCATTTTCCTTTGTTGTTCTTCCGTTCTAAGCTCATTAACCCATTAAATAACACAATCATAACCCTGTTAAGCCATGGCCAGTAACATCTCGAGCTCGATTGGTTACAATTGGTATCAGCGCCTTTTGAGGCCTGAACTGGAAACCAATGCCCCCAATATTCAATGACCAATTCTCCCTCCACCTTCCAAACAGCCAGAATCAACAGTCATGTCAAGTTCAGGTGAAGCCTCCATTGGAGATATACTAAGGAGTCTCAGAGAACTCATGTCTAAGTTGAGGAACTCCATGGTGCAGACCAACTCCAACACAAAACCTCCACCGCGTCACTCAACAGATCGAGGTAAATCTAGCCATAGCCAGTTCCATAGCCAGCTCTAGTATTACGCGGACCTGCCAAACTCTACTCTTCAATCAAATATAAAGTTAAATGCAACCAACACACAATCGGCGGATCGTGCAAGGATGAGCCAAATGCAGCACTCTATGGAGCATCTACAAGGTACACCACCTCCTATCGTTACCACAAAATATTTAATGGAGCTAGATGAAGAAGAGGATCAATTCATTACTGCTCTTAGATGCTGTGAAATCGAGTGCCGAACACAAGGTTAAAATCTGACAGAAGATGATATTTGGCAGATCGAGCAATCATACAATATTTCCTTGTTGAATCTCTTCTCTTATCGAAAACAAATGTTATTCATCAGTAAATATGCAGATGATTTTCAGCTACTAAGGTCTTGAGTTTCAATCTATTTAGGACGAGAACCTTATGAAGAAATCACTGTCAAATGTTTTATTGACGGTCTGAAGGCCGAAATCAAAGATATGGTGCAAAAATATAATCCGTTTTCCTTATCAACAGCCATTTTTGTGGCCAAATACGAGGAAGCTGCCTTTGAAGCCAAGGTGTTTGCTGAAAGGTCCAAGAGAAGGCTCACCAAAAATTGCTCATCTCTTTCTATTTCCAAATCAACGACTCAAATTAAGGACATGTCAATTGAGTCAGTACACAATTCGATGGCAGAGGGAGATAAATCATAAATGCGAGAATATTCAACAAATATTGAAGGAGGTGATCAGAAAGAGTCAAAGATTCACCCTGTGGTTATTGTTGAGCATGATAAAGCGGATTCATGATGTCCTAAGAGTTTAAGCTCAATTTCATGTTCAACGTATATCCATGATCCAGTCATGCGGAACATGTTCGTTAAAATGCCTCCACCACGAGGTAATGAAGAGAAAGCTACAGAATCACCTCATGCTAGCTTTACCAGTGCAATAAACACTTCAACCACAGATAAGTTCACAAGCAACCAGTTCCAAACTGAGATGCAAATTTTTAATGAGGTTTGTCAAAAGGATTATTCGAAGTGTAAAGAATGTGCACATATTTCTGGGCCTCTGCATAGTATTTGTATGCGGCGCGATTCCACCTTTGATTTTGATCCTGGAGGTGCATTCTTCTTTGCTCCAAACCCCTACCTTAATGCACTTAGCCTTACACACTAAGCAAAGTTCATTATGGGAAATAAGAGGAAAATATGCTCTATACCTTGACATGTCAAAAATAGTTGAGAAAATGGCTCAAGAATTGTATAGAAGGGTACTTATGAGTATAGTTGATTTTACTTGGGATACTGCCTACTCATTTGATGATGGGAATACTTGGAGCAAAGTTTTGGAACTTCATTATTGTCATTTCTTTGTTTAGATGGTAGAGAAGCTGAAAGTCATTGTTACATGTATGCTTTTCCTTTTGTTCTGGGGAACCTTAGGGACTTGCTTGGAAAATGCCTTGGTAACTGGGTAGAGAGAATTGGTGGTGGAAAAAATGGGAAAGGGAATGCTTCAGAAGCATGGCTGGGCTTGCTAATTATAGCTAGTCGAATGGATGGTGCACATGCCTTTGGTTTTGCTAGTGAAGGACATCTCATAGAAAGCTAAACAGTGGAGACCAGCAAGTAGTAGTGTATGTGATTGCAAAAATAGGCAGGAAACTCAACCCTATTGCTGCTGATAAGTGGTTAAAAGCTACTTTTCAAACACCATATAAGCTTCAGTACGGTGAAGCTGGAGTTTTAGAGCATGCTTAGATGGCTATGCAAGTCTTATTGTCATGGCCAGTTTCTTGGGGGCTGGAAATGAATGGGATTGACATATCAATGAGGCCTGAACTCAAGATACTCTTGATGGAAATGGCACTGTCAATAATAGGAAATGAAGGACTTCAAAGTCTTATTTTATATGCTGAAAGGAGGTCATGTTACTTACGTTCAATGGACAAAGAGGAGCCAGTACTACAATGGAGATTGCAACGGGGGAGTGTATGATCCTTGTTACAAATACATAATTTGGATCACAACATGGAAGGTTATAGCTACGTATGCTAACTTGGCTACAAAGGAGGAAGGGGCCTGTAAATTGAGAGTTGAAAATGAAGGATTTCGTCCTGGAGATGTTACAGCTCTTGCACAATTCTGTTTCACCAAAATTTCTTCACTCTCAAAACCATCGAAATGCATTTTAAATTCTTTCTCGGGCAGCAGTGTTCTTTCGGCTGCACCTATTGAGGAGAGCGTGAAACTCGTCACTCATGACTCAGAAGGCACAGCTTGGCTAATGGTTATCATGGGTTCATGGTCAAGATTGCTAGTGATTCGAACGCAACAAAAGCTATTCCGCAAGTGCTCATAGAGTTGAGTAAACTAATTAAAGAAGAGCAACATCTCAAGTTAATAGCTCATACAGTTACTGTATTTGACCATGGGGGAAAATTACTTGTTATTTCCCAAATTGGTGGTATCAAGCGGCTTCAAATACCCGTATCTATGTTTGTGTTTGATCCGGATGGAGGAAATAAAAGAATAAAGGATGCGCAGCTTGGTTTCCCATCCTTGAAGACAATGATGATTTTAAGGGGGTGAGAATGTAACATACCGGGATAGAATCCAAGACCAAACGCAACCGTTTAATGCATTTTTCTTTATTCTGTTTAAAACTTGATAATTAGAGATGCTTTATGTTATTTCAGTTTGTAACCACCCTCTCTTATAAAGAGGCGTGAATATGTTACTGAAGGGATATGAAAAATGTGAATCAAGAAACCTTTGTTCCCTCTCAATCATTTCTGAAGCTTTCTCTCTCTATCTCTATCTCTATCTCTCTGGTTCATTCTCTTTCTTTGTTCTTCAGTTCTAAGCTCATTAACCCATTAAATCACACAATCATAACCTTATTAAGCCATGGCCAGTAACGTCTTGAGCTCGATTCGTTATGTCTTCTCAGGCCCCTTTATTTCCTTTCGCCTTCATGGATCAAGGACAAACCTTCACGGATCAAGGGCGTGGTAGATAGATGGTTCAATTTTGGTCTTTGGGGTCGTATTGCTTCATCGATGGTGCGATGAAGCTGATTTTTGGGATTTAATAGAATGTTGATTCAGCTTTTTCTGAGGTATGTCTATGTTTTGCGGTATAATGAAGTAATTGCTTGTTAGCTTGAAGGATTGAGAGATCTAAGAAAATTTAGGGATTCCATCTGATTTTTTGGAAGAACACGAGTCGAGCTTTGAAGCTTGAGCTCGGCTCGTATAATTAAATGAGTTCAACGAGCCGAGCCCGAGTTTGAAGGACACGAACTCGAGCCGAGTTCGAACAATTTTCCTGGCCTCTTAACGAACTCGAGCCGAGTTCGAACATACCAAATCTTACGCGAACCGAGCTCGAACAGGCCCATGTTTGGCTCGAACTCAATTCGTATACAACCCTAGTTTTCACTCGCAAAAGTTGTCGTTTATTTTCTTCATTTTTTTGTGCTTATTCTTGTACTCCCTGTTATTCAAGCAATCAAACAAAATCTTCATTGTCAATTTAAATCAATGATGTTGGCCCTTGAAATATTTGCTCGAACAGGACCATGTTTGGCTCGAACTCGATTCGTATACAACCCTAGTTTTCACTCGCAAAAGTTGTCGTTTATTTTCTTCATTTTTTTGTTCTTATTCTTGTACTCCCTGTTATTCAAGCAATCAAACAAAATCTTCATTGTCAATTTAAATCAATGATGTTGGCCCTTGAAATATTTTTGGAACTAAAGTGGCTCGTTCTAGTATGATCTCTCTTTAAGTACACTCTTGGCATTGTTGCTGATTGTGGACTTACAAGATCTTTCCCTGCTGATTTGCGTATGGAAACACACTTTTGCAACTCTAAAAAGTGAACTTCTTCAATCTATAGCATATTACTTGGACGTTCCATAGACTTGTCTATGTACAGGCCATCTGTCATACATTAAGCTAGTATCCCAATCAATTTATGGCTCGCGTGGATTATGCACTACGCTTATTCTTAAACAAGACACTTTTCATTATTTCACATTCGACATATGTAGGAAGATAGCTATAGTCCTTTACATAGCACAATTAATTATCGCTAAATGTATTTAGTGTCTTTTATTTATTAACGTTAAAAAAGTGCTGGTAAAAAGTATCGATAAAGCTATTGGTAAAAATGCCACTAAATACATTTAGTGACTATTAATTATTGTCATATGTAAGATTGTAAATGTCTTCTTACGACCATAGTTTTTCCCTTCCAATGAGCCAGTTGTCCAGTAATGTAAAGTTGTCAAGTAATGTAACTGGTCTTCTACTGGCTATATATTACATCTCTCTTGGCTCCAAACCTATGTCTCGTAAGATAAGGCTGTTGTGTTGTCGTTTTATGCTGAAGCTGAATGTAGAGACATGACCAAAATCACTTATAAGGTTACTTAGGTAGCGTCTGAAATCACTTACAGTTTTGATTTTCTGTTTTCAAAAAAACAAAAACAAAAACCAGTTTTAGTTTTTATTTTTTACAAAAATAAATGAGTGTTTGATTACCCAATTTTTATTTTGAGTTTTTTCTTTTGGGTGTTTGATTACCCAATTTTTATTTTAAGTTTTTTCCTTGGTGGTGGTTTGCGATGGCAGTGATGGAGGCGTGGAGGTGGTCGGTGGGGTGACCGGTCGATGACGGCTGCCGGCGGTGGCTGCTAGTGGCCGACGGTGGGCAGTGGTTGTGTGGTGGTAGTCCCAAAATAAAAATCAAAATTGAAAACCCAAAACTCTTAAATGAGAGTTTTAAAAAACAACCACGTTTTAAAAACTGAAGAAAAAAAACGAAACATGTGTGCAAAATGCGTTTTTTTAATCTAATTTACAAAACTAGAGAAAAAAAACTGAAAACTAACAAGTTATCAAACATACCCTTTAGTTATTTTATTGGTTACCTAATCGCAGCTCTTTCATATGAATATACTGTCATATTGCTTGCAATTTGGTGTGTGTGGAGGAAATTTTAGACCCACCAATTTCACTTCTTCAAGTTAAAGTTGGGCATCCGTGACTTCATGTTCCATCCTTCAGGAGGAGCAATTGTGTAGATTCTATTTTTATTATGTAAAGCATATCTTCCATGTATAAAGTTTGACTTTTATAAATTTCACTAACAGCAAGGTGGTCTCGTGGGCACCCAATTTGGATAATTCCTCTTCTAGTTTTGGTAGAGATTAAAATTTGAATAATGCTATTTTTCTATAAAACTTTATCCATATATTTCCAATAGAAATTTAGACTTGACAAAATGGGTCCAAAACCTGCTAATATAGTTCGCTCGCCCATTAATAATCAAGTTTTGGCCTGTTTTTTACCTTGCTAAAGTTGGCCCATAACATAAAAGTAAAACTGGGCTGGTTCGCAAGTTCAACTAGGGGTGAGCAAAGTCCAGTTTGGGGGTCAAAAGGCAAACCAAACTATTACCCCTTGGTTTGAAAAATCTTGAGCCGAACTGAACCAAACACAATCTGTTTGGACGGTTCGATTTAGTTGGTTTAAACAGTTCAGTTTTGTCGGATTGGATTGGTTTGTACCCATTTAAAAAAGTTGTCCCTCTATAAACCTACTATTGGATCCAAATGTTTATTCAAAATTAAAGTTATAGTTTTCTCTAAATTGCACATAACCTTATTACATTCAATATCTAACTGCTCATATTAACATATGATCTAAGTTTTGTTAAAGACATATGTTCCATAAAAACTCAATTATGCCTTAGTAACTGATGTTCAATGAAGAATAAATTAATATAGAAGACATGGGTAACTAGACTTTTATTTATAACTCCTTTCACTATTTTTTTTTTAAAACATTTAAGGTTCTCTTTAATTAGATTTGCTATTATGTATATGAAAACTAACAATGAATGTCACTAAATATAAGCTAGTACTCTATATCATAGGTCGGTTCGGTTCGGTTTGTGATCGTTTCAAAAAAGTGAAACATGAATCGAATCGAACCGAGGTCAGGTTGAGAAATATAAAGCCGAAAGGTTAAGATCTTTGAATGATTTGGATTAGTTCAATTTGATCGGTTTGAGCGGTTCGGATCTGTTTGAACGATTTGATGCTCACCCCTAAGTGCAACCCGCTAATTACCCCTTGTTAAGGAATATCAATTTTAACACAGTATTATATTTTTTCACTCTCTTATTTGTCAAAAAAATATTAACATTTCTATTTTTAGTACAATTTTGTCAAAAAAATATTAACATTTCGCCGAAGCATACTCACATTCCACATAAAATCTGAGAGCTCTTCGCTTTGAGAGCCCTAGAAGCCTCTGTCGTCTCTATCAACCACACTTGCTGAACCGCAGCTGCCCGCCACTCCTTGCCATGTTCTCTCGCCGGATGACCTTTGCGAAGATGAATCTGGGGCACTGTGTCCCTGTTTGCTGAAATTAGTTACCTGTGTATCTTGGCAGCTGACTGGGTTTGCTCTTCTCCAGCTTTTTCTCCCCTATTTCTTCCATACTTTAACATCTATCCCCTGCCTTTCCCCTTCTTCCCTCCTGTAAAAACCAACTGGCTTCATCCAGTGTCGCCTCCTCTAACGAGGAGGCGCCTTTGGCTCTTGAACGATGCGGTTACATGGCTGACGTAGATGGTCTTAGGCTTGCGTCTCAAACCTCTCGATGGACCCAATCTTTACTGGGCCGCTTTGGGGACTCGAGGGTTTTCTCTGTACGGGTCATCCACGCGGTGATTACCCATCACTGGGATTTGTTAGGTGCTGTCGAAGTGGAAGCCGTAGGAGACCTTTTTGCCTTTCATTTTACAACCTCAGAGGACTTAGAGTTGCTTCTAGCCGACGGTCCCTGGAATATTCAAGGCTCTTTACTACAGCTTGTGCATTGGTTTCCGTTTTCCTGTTGTTCCCAACCCATTCTGGTCGCACCCAAAGGCCCACTACGGTCCCACTTTGCATGACACGTCCGCACAAGCAACATACATTTTCAACGCTCACAACCGGTCAAAGCATGCACGCTCAAGTAACGTGACCAAGCCTCATGGCACTTCGACCGTCGCACTTCGCCCGTCGCCCAACGACGCGCCATGACACTTGCCCAAGGAAGTTGGCCTTGGCCTCCCCCTTGGGGTCGGCCTCGGCCTTGGCCTCCCCCTTGGGGTCGGCCTCGGCCTTGGCCTCCCCCTTGGGGTCGGCCTCGGCCTTCCCCTTGGGGTCGGCCTTTGGCCTCTATCCTTAGCACCTTCACTTCTCTTCAAGAGGCCTTGCATCCTTCGCGACGCCCTTCGCCCATCATCCGGACATCAACCTCGCGACGTCCGTCGTGCATCACCTTACGGACGTTCGTACATCAACCTCGCGACATCCGTCGTGCATCACCTTACGGACGTTCGTACATCAACCTCGCGACGTCCGTCCTGCAACAACCTCCCGACGTATGTTCGTACATCAACCCCGCGACCCCGTCGCCCGGACACAACTCCGCGACCCCGTCGCCCGGACACAACTCCGCGACCCCCGTCGCCCGGACACAACTCCGCGACCCCCGTCGCCCGGACACAACTCCGCGACCCCGTCGCCCGGACACAACTCCGCGACCCCGTCGCCAGGACACAACTCCGCGACCCCCGTCGCCCGGAAACAACTCCGTGACCCCGTCGCCCGGACACAACTCCGCGACCCCGTCGCCCGGACACAACTCCGCGACCCCCGTCGCCCGGACACAACTCCGCGACCCCGTCGCCCGGACACAACTCCGCGACCCCCGTCGCCCGGACACAACTCCGCGACCCCCGTCGCCCGGACACAACTCCGCGACCCCGTCGCCCGGACACAACTCTGCGACCCCCGTCGCCCGGACACAACTCCGCGACCCCGTCGCCCAGACACAACTCCACGACGCTCATCATCCGTCACCCGGACGTCGTCTCCGTGTCCCCCGGCACCGACGTCCGGGCGTCACACTCCAACACTTCGCCGCGCCCATGCGCCGCGCCGCTGATACAGTCGTGCCCCCAGGCTCTCTGTCACACTACCGTGCCCCCGGCACCATAAGCACTTTGTCGCGCCCATGCGCCACCATTGACACCAACGTGCCCCCGGCACCTTACTCACTTCATCGCGCCCATGCGCCACAATCATGTCATCATGCCCCCGGGCACCACACTCATTCATCACACCATGCGCACCTTGCCTTGGTCATGGAACATGCTTCAACCCACTCTCCGGAGTGTACATCACCCGCGGGGATAGGCGACTCCTCCGGGACACTATCTCTGCCAGGGAGCTCTTCAACTCCCCTTCCGCCAGGTAGACGGCTCCTCCGGGATGCTACCTCGGCCAGTCGGGTAGACGGCTCCTCCGGGATGCTACCTTGACATGCTCCGAGTGCTCCGGCACAAGGACTCACCCGCGGGGATAGGCGACTCCTCCGGGACACTATCTCTGCCAGGGAGCTCTTCAACTCCCCTTCCGCCAGGTAGACGGCTCCTCCGGGATGCTACCTCGGCCAGTCGGGTAGACGGCTCCTCCGGGATGCTACCTTGACATGCTCCGAGTGCTCCGGCACAAGGACTCACCCGCGGGGATAGGCGACTCCTCCGGGACACTATCTCTGCCAGGGAGCTCTTCAACTCCCCTTCCGCCAGGTAGACGGCTCCTCCGGGATGCTACCTCGGCCAGTCGGGTAGACGGCTCCTCCGGGATGCTACCTTGACATGCTCCGAGTGCTCCGGCATAAGGACTCACCCGCGGGGATAGGCGACTCCTCCGGGACACTATCTCTGCCAGGGAGCTCTTCAACTCCCCTTCCGCCAGGTAGACGGCTCCTCCGGGATGCTACCTTGGCCGGCCGGGTAGACGGCTCCTCCGGGATGCTACCTTGGCCTGCGGAATAGACGACTCCTCCGGGACACTATCTCCGTCAGGGTGCCTGCGTGACTGGCCTACGTGCTCCGGCACTGGGGGCTTGCGTCGGCACCCCTAGGGACTATGACCCCCGGGTCACTCCGAGACGGGAGCAGGTCTTCGGAGGGCATCGCGCCTAGTTCACCTGGCAGTTGGGCGTCGGGTCTTCCCCACCGCTGCCAGGCCTGTGGGACTCCGCAAGGGCTTGGATTGGAGGCTAGATCAAGGGGGTTCTCTGGCCACACCGATGCGGTGGGAGCCAGTCTTTCCAGACAGACAGAGCGACGCTGTGAGGAGCAGGCCGGTTGAATATGCGATCTGACAGTCCATGGAGCACCGGCACTCGTGGACCCCCCGGTGACGTGTCACTCCCGGGGAGCGCCACGTGTCGGTTAATGACATCATCATCTCAATCTCTATAAATAGAGGTCTTGAGAATTCATTTGAAAGAAACAGTTGGACATTTTCAGAACATATTTCACTTTCTCACTCTAGAATCCTAGAGAGAGAAACATACAAGACCCTGACTTTGGACCTAAGCATCGGACTGTGACTGTCGTCGTATATTCATCCTGCGCTATCGCCCTCGCAGCACTGCCACCCTCAAGCTCTGTCTGGGAAGCCCTTGGTCTCTGCCCTTGTTCCACCCTTGCTGTCTCTCACTTTACATACTTGGAAGCTGACTCGGACTGCAGCCTTTGTGGCACCTCCACGTAAGTACGAACCCACTTTCCTTGGCATCATTTTGGCGACTCTGCTGGGGAGGTGAGCATCGTACTGCAGTCTGTCTATCTTCTGCACTCAGTCTCCATGCCTAGACAACGAAACGCTACGAGGGCTGCCAGCCAGGGCCTTATCCACACCGTACAAGAGGAGGATCACCTCGGCGAACAAGAAGGGACTAGTGCTATGCGTCTCCAAGACCAGCCACAAACTACCGCACCTGACATACAAGTTGCAGTCAACGCGGCCATCCAGCAGTTTTCGCCCACTATAGCCACTCTCATGACAGCCATGGTGGAAATGCAAAAATCAATCCAAGTCTTGACTTCACAATCACCGATTTCCCAAAGCCTTAGAGCTCCGCACCCTGTGCCCATTACTCACCCCGTGTTATCCCAAGATCCAGGTTTGGCCCCTCCTGCTCATATCCAACCTTCAAGGCCTGGGCTAGTTTTGGACACTGCTCAGGCCCCAGTGTCGCGACCACCGCTGCCTTGGTCCTCCGGGCCCTCGACAGTAGGACTCGCGGCACCTCAGCCCCCGGCGCCACGCATTGCCCTTGCTCGAAGCACTTCGGAGACTCACGAATCAATTGAGATGGAGCCTAACCCGAACATAACTAGTCGAAACCTAAACACAAGTCATTCCCCCGGCTTACTCCAGTCGACCTTTCCTGACGACCGGCCTCCAGCAGCTGACACTACCCATGTACAAACCATGCCCCAACAAGTTGCTCACCACCACCAACCCCTCTCTACCATCGTCATCCCCTCAATGCCTCAGGTTGTACCGTCTGGGGGCTCTGGTGCTCGAATCATCACGACAGGGCACAAACCCTCACATGCGTCGTACGTCACCAAGCATGACTTAGATGCCCTCCTTCACCGTCTCAAGCAGTCATCCTTACCCCACTCCCCCTCTAAGCTGTCAGGTCATGCTCCCTACTTTGGCAGCCTCGCTACTAAGCCCTACCCTGTCAAGTACAAGCAACCATCCTTCACCTTGTTCAACGGCAAAGAAGGCAACGCCCGCGAGCATCTCACCCGTTTTGCTGGCTCCCTCGAGCACTACGGGGAAGACGACACTTTGAAGCTTCGGGAATTTCACAAGTCCCTGACTGGCCTCGCCTACTCTTGGTATCATCAGATTCCTGACAGTACTATCCACTCATGGTCCGACATGGTCCAGCTCTTCCTTGACAAGTTTCACTATGAGACGGAACGTGTGACCATCGTTGACATTGCCGGGATCCGCCAGAATCCCGGGGAAGACCTCAACACCTATGTTACGCGATTTCATCACAAGTGCTTGGAGTGCACTGACTTCAGCAAAGATGAAACCCTTGTACCCATTTGCATCAAGAACATGAAGGACACCTACAGGGTCTACCTTGAAAACCTCCAGCTTCGGTCTTGGAGACATCTCAAGGAAGCTGCACGACGCACCTATGACTCGGTCGGTCCGTCAAAGACCCCAAAGCCCCAACCTCATATTGTCTTGGCCACGACGATGGAAGCAGCTAGTAACGACGACAACAACCGCAAGCGTCAGTCCCAAGGAAGGGACGGGCGTCCTGACAAGAGAGGGCAGCCGATGCCTGCCCCGGAATACCCGTGTGACTTGAAGACTGCTAGAGATCTCCTTGAGACATGGATCGACGACAATGCCATAACCCTGCCCAATGTCGACAATGAACCTACCCCGGAAGACTTAGCCCATCACAACTACTGCCCCTATCATCGGAAGGTCGGTCATGGCCTCAAGTGGTGCAGGGGCCTCAAGTTTGTCTTCGCTGACAAGATTGTGTCCGGAGAGCTCAAACTCTAAATGCGGGACATAAGGGCATGCCTTAGTGCATTTTCCACACTTGTAATTTTTTCGTTCATTTTGCAAGTTTCCATACCCATGTATCAAGGCATGTTGCCTATCCTTCGTTATCAATGAAGTTACATTTTCCAGACTTAGAAAATTTTCAAGTTATATTGCTCTTGCACAAGTCTCTTGATATCACCCTTCATGCCATCATCCACTCCCTTGGGGGCTTCACCCCTTCCCAATCCCTTCGGCCTCACATTGCAACGACTTGGTACGTGGTGCGCGGGGTGGCTCGAGCCGCGCTGCTACGGTCGCAATATCATCCTGCATTCACTTTTCTTGACACTTAGAAAAAATTTCATTTTTTTCGCAACCGGTCATCGATGATCATCCTCAGTGGTCTCCCCCGGCATCCTTGTCTCAGCCCAACACTTAGAAAAAAAATTTCATTTTTTTTTCGCAACCGGTCACCAATGACCACCCTCAACGGCCTCCTCTTAGCATCCAAGCCCGAACTCAAAAAAAAAAATTTCAACACTTAGAAAAATTTTCAAGTTTTTCATCTCCTCACATGCTCCCCACATTCATGCTCTCATCACTCTCCCTCTCACACTTTCACTCTTCTCCCTCACCATCCAACACCCCATCACCCTTTCCCCACTTCATAAACAACTTCTCTCTTTCTCATGGAAAGCTTCATCTTTCTCCCATCCCATTTCTCTCACTCTCATCTTGCACATTGTGAAAATATTCTTGGGGGCTCCCTCCTTAGGGCTGCTAAAAAAAATAAAAAATATATATATATATATATATTATTATTATTATTATTTTATTATTATTTTATTCAAATTTGAATTTCAAAAAAATCTGACTAACCCTACCCGCGAACCCGAACCGACCCGCGAGCCCCGACCCGCGCCCATTCCCTCTCTATGGTGTACCCGAACCAACCCGGATCCAGACCCGTTTTACCCGAGAAAACCCTAATTCACCAAACCCTAATTTTTTCCCCATCTCTTTCTCTTTCTCCTTCTCTTCTCTTCATGTGCGGCCGCCGCCCTCTTCTCCTTGCGGCGCCCCCCTTCGGCCTCCACCAAGCATCTCCCTCGCCGGCGACGACCCCCCGGCCGCACCTCCTTCCCCCCGCCACCGGCCACCCGCGGCACCCCGCCGCCGCCGCCGCCGCCCCCACTTCTCCCCCTTTCCTCTTCTTCCTTCTTCTTCTCACGCCGCCGCCCCCACTTCTTCCCCTTTCTTCTTCTTCCTTCTTCTTCTCACCACGCCGCCCCCCCTTCCCCTTCCTCCATCTCCCTCGGCCTCGCCCTCCCCACGACCTTCCATAGGCCGCCCCCCTCCCCTCCCTTCTCTCCCCCGCCCCTCCTTCCCCCCCTCGGCCTCGCGCCACGGCACCCCGCCGCCGCCCCCCCTTCTTTTCTCTTCCATCTTTCTCTATCACCTCGCCTTCTCCCCCTCCTTCTCCCCCTTCACCGCCCCCGCCAAGGCCGAGGCCGCCCTTGCCAAGGCCGAGGCCGACCGCGCCAAGGCCGCCCCTGCCCGCGCCGAGGCCGCCCTTGCCAAGGCCGAGGCCGCTTGCGCCAAGGCCGCCCCTGCCCGCGCCGAGGCCGCCCTCCCCTAGGCCGACCCTCCCCTAGGCCGACCCTCACGCCACACCCAAGGCCGAGGCCGACCCTTCCCCCTCTTCGGCCTTCATCCTCCGCCCCATTCCTTCACCTTCGGCCACCATCAAGGTACCCATTTTAGCCTTCTCAAAACCAAGGTAACACCACCTTCAACCTTCACCTTCTTTCCATCATCCGCGGCCAACCTTCAACTCTAACGCACGACCATCTTCCATGCCCACTTCGGCCTCCATCAACCAAAGTCATCCACTTCGGCCTACACACACTCACCCAATGACCGAACATCGACAACCAAGGCCAAGCACTAAAAAAAAAAAATTTTATTTTTGCATGCAACATCGATTGCCTCCCATTGCTCGCGCCCTTGCGCCCGTCGTGGACTGCCCTTGCATCGCGACGCCCGACCGCGCCTTTGTCGCGCCCCTCGTCCCGACGTCCCTGACATCAACGTATTTTATCGACATGCATTGCCCGAGCCTATGCGCTCGTCGTGGACTGCCCCCGCATCGCGATGTCCGACCGCGCCCTTGTCGCGCCCCTCATGACGATGTCCCTCGACATCAACTCCCTTGGTAGGTGGTGCGCGAGATAGCTCGAACCACTTACTCTTATTCATTGTCCAATGCTCGTCGTCAGCGCCCGCGCGCCGTCTTCACGACGCTTGTCGTCCATCGCCCGGGTGACGTCTCCGCGACACTCGTCGTCTGTCGCCCGGGAGCCGTTTACATGCTCGCGCCCCTGCGCCCTATCATCGTGCCTTGGTCTCAACCCCCAAGCATCCCAAGGCTTTCGTAGGTGGTGCACGAGGTGGCTCGAGCCACCTACTCTTCATCATCACGCATCGACGACCTCAACAACACTCCAGCCAAACAACATAAAATCTTCCTAAGTGTTTATGCGTGCGGTGCCCGCTCGGGTTACCCCTCCGCGCACACCACACGCAGGGGGCTTATGTTCCCAACCCATTCTGGTCGCACCCAAAGGCCCACTACGGTCCCACTTTGCATGACACGTCCGCACAAGCAACATACATTTTCAACGCTCACAACCGGTCAAAGCATGCACGCTCAAGTAACGTGACCAAGCCTCATGGCACTTCGACCGTCGCACTTCGCCCGTCGCCCAACGACGCGCCATGACACTTGCCCAAGGAAGTTGGCCTTGGCCTCCCCCTTGGGGTCGGCCTCGGCCTTGGCCTCCCCCTTGGGGTCGGCCTCGGCCTTGGCCTCCCCCTTGGGGTCGGCCTCGGCCTTGGCCTCCCCCTTGGGGTCGGCCTCGGCCTTCCCCTTGGGGTCGGCCTCGGCCTTCCCCGAAGGGTTGGCCTTTGGCCTCTATCCTTAGCACCTTCACTTCTCTTCAAGAGGCCTTGCATCCTTCGCGACGCCCTTCGCCCATCATCCGGACATCAACCTCGCGACGTCCGTCGTGCATCACCTTACGGACGTTCGTACATCAACCTCGCGACGTCCGTCCTGCAACAACCTCCCGACGTATGTTCGTACATCAACCCCGCGACCCCGTCGCCCGGACACAACTCCGCGACCCCGTCGCCCGGACACAACTCCGCGACCCCCGTCGCCCGGACACAACTCCGCGACCCCGTCGCCCGGACACAACTCCGCGACCCCCGTCGCCCGGACACAACTCCGCGACCCCCGTCGCCCGGACACAACTCCGCGACCCCGTCGCCCGGACACAACTCTGCGACCCCCGTCGCCCGGACACAACTCCGCGACCCCGTCGCCCAGACACAACTCCACGACGCTCATCATCCGTCACCCGGACGTCGTCTCCGTGACCCCCGTCACCGACGTCCGGGCGTCACACTCCAACACTTCGCCGCGCCCATGCGCCGCACCGCTGATACAGCCGTGCCCCCAGGCTCCCTGTCACACTACCGTGCCCCCGGCACCATACGCACTTTGTCGCGCCCATGCGCCACCATTGACACCAACGTGCCCCCGGCACCTTACTCACTTCATCGCGCCCATGCGCCACAATCATGTCATCATGCCCCCGGGCACCACACTCATTCATCACACCATGCGCACCTTGCCTTGGTCATGGAACATGCTTCAACCCACTCTCCGGAGTGTACATCATCCGCGGGGATAGGCGACTCCTCCGGGACACTATCTCTGCCAGGGAGCTCTTCAACTCCCCTTCCGCCAGGTAGACGGCTCCTCCGGGATGCTACCTCGGCCAGTCGGGTAGACGGCTCCTCCGGGATGCTACCTTGACATGCTCCGAGTGCTCCGGCACAAGGACTCACCCGCGGGGATAGGCGACTCCTCCGGGACACTATCTCTGCCAGGGAGCTCTTCAACTCCCCTTCCGCCAGGTAGACGGCTCCTCCGGGATGCTACCTCGGCCAGTCGGGTAGACGGCTCCTCCGGGATGCTACCTTGACATGCTCCGAGTGCTCCGGCACAAGGACTCACCCGCGGGGATAGGCGACTCCTCCGGGACACTATCTCTGCCAGGGAGCTCTTCAACTCCCCTTCCGCCAGGTAGACGGCTCCTCCGGGATGCTACCTCGGCCAGTCGGGTAGACGGCTCCTCCGGGATGCTACCTTGACATGCTCCGAGTGCTCCGGCATAAGGACTCACCCGCGGGGATAGGCGACTCCTCCGGGACACTATCTCTGCCAGGGAGCTCTTCAACTCCCCTTCCGCCAGGTAGACGGCTCCTCCGGGATGCTACCTTGGCCGGCCGGGTAGACGGCTCCTCCGGGATGCTACCTTGGCCTGCGGAATAGACGACTCCTCCGGGACACTATCTCCGTCAGGGTGCCTGCGTGACTGGCCTACGTGCTCCGGCACTGGGGGCTTGCGTCGGCACCCCTAGGGACTATGACCCCCGGGTCACTCCGAGACGGGAGCAGGTCTTCGGAGGGCATCGCGCCTAGTTCACCTGGCAGTTGGGCGTCGGGTCTTCCCCACCGCTGCCAGGCCTGTGGGACTCCGCAAGGGCTTGGATTGGAGGCTAGATCAAGGGGGTTCTCTGGCCACACCGATGCGGTGGGAGCCAGTCTTTCCAGACAGACAGAGCGACGCTGTGAGGAGCAGGCCGGTTGAATATGCGATCTGACAGTCCATGGAGCACCGGCACCCGTGGACCCCCCGGTGACGTGTCACTCCCGGGGAGCGCCACGTGTCGGTTTATGACATCATCATCTCAATCTCTATAAATAGAGGTCTTGAGAATTCATTTGAAAGAAACAGTTGGACATTTTCAGAACATATTTCACTTTCTCACTCTAGAATCCTAGAGAGAAACATACAAGACCCTGACTTTGGACCTAAGCATCGGACTGTGACTGTCGTCGTATATTCATCCTGCGCTATCGCCCTCGCAGCACTGCCACCCTCAAGCTCTGTCTGGGAAGCCCTTGGTCTCTGCCCTTGTTCCACCCTTGCTGTCTCTCACTTTACATACTTGGAAGCTGACTCGGACTGCAGCCTTTGTGGCACCTCCACGTAAGTACGAACCCACTTTCCTTGGCATCACCTGTGTACCTCGCCTTGATTTCTCTACTGTCGACTTGTGGGTTCGGCTACACGACATTCCTGCAGAATATTTCTTCTATGAAGCGGCCACAACCTTAGGCAGGTATTTTGGTGAGGTGCTCTCCATCGATTGGTCCGCTCGACGTCAACAACGCCGTGATTACTTCTGCATTCATGTCCGGGTTCGGGTTACAGACCCCCTTGTGGCGGGAGTGTTCTTGCCTACTATTGTTGAGCACTATAACTGGGTGTGGGCGTCCTATGAACGAGTATTCCGCATCTGCTACAACTGTGGCGTTATTGGTCATTCCAACATCGATTGCTCGCTTGCTCTTCCCTCAGCTCGGCGAATGGTGGAAGCAGTCTTGGGACGTTACTCTTCTCCAACCGATGCTCATCTGTTTTACCAAAATGCTCGCCCGCTGTTCACGCACCGACTCCGTGCCTTCGCAAATACCAATCGAAATCGAACTAGTCGGATACGTTTCACCGATGATTTGGAAAACCTAATCGAACACGCGGATCAAGCAGCGCCTGCGCAAGGTTTGTCGGGCACTGTAAGCATCAACTCTAGCCTTCTCAGTTCCTCCAATCCTCTCTCGGGCTCCCGTTTCCTTGGTTCCTCCTTGTCGTCATCTTCTTCCTCAACGGGCAGTTACCATTCATGCGACAGTAACGGGACTAGCGACACCTTGCATGCCGCATCTGATACCCAGCAACGCGACTTACCAGACACTCCATCTTTACGGCCAGCAAAGCTGGGATCGCCGAAATTTGTCAATCCGCTTATTCCGGCGGCTTCGCCGGAAATCCAGCCGGTAATGTCGCCGCCGTCAGATGCTCCGGCCATGCCTGCTCGACGTGGCAACGCTGATCCCGAAAGCATCTTCTCACGTGACCACGTTGACCTTGCAACTGCCAACGCAACCTCGGATCCTTCGCCTCATGCTGCGTGGAACCCGTTTAATTTTTTGGCTTAAAAAATGGCGGCTGGCATCTTCAAGGATAAGGCAGAAGAGCTCCACCTTCAGCTGGATACTGGGCTTGGACGTATGTGGGCTGATTTCATCTTTGGCACATCTGCACGTGAGCTTGGAGTTTGTATTTCGGCTACTCCCGCTGGGCCTCTTTACGTGGGGCAGCCTGATGGCCCAAATGCACAGGAGCTCACATTGCACACTCCTGCATTCCATGAATTTATTTCAACTGGATGTGGGCTACTTGATCAATATGGTACCTTTACTGCAAATAATCATGGTGGGCTTCAAGAATCTACGCTCTCGGATTTAGCCAACGCTAAGGCGGAGCTTGGGCCGTTGGCTGAAATTGCCACTGAATCATCTTCTTTGGACGTTGCCTCGCTTGTTAAGGCCGTTGGTCGTACCTGTCTTTCACCGGTATTTTCACTACATTTAAGTTCTTCGTCTGAGGACTCCGTTATGGAAGAGGATTCAACACCAGCTATCGTTACCACCCAAGCTCTCATCCTCCGCAGCACATTCCCGTAAACGCTCACATGAGACGTTGAACCTTTCTTTGGAGCTCCGTGTTCACTCTAAGAAGCTGAAACCTTCTCCCTCTACTCAGAATATACTTCACCTTGGTGTATCATCGAGCACTTCCTCAGCATCGTCCGGCACCAGCCAGCAGAAGCGGATATCCCGAGCGCCAGAAACAGATCCTACGCAGCGCTTCAAGCGACTTCGCATACTGGCAGTACAGACTGCGGACGAGCCTCCAGGTTGACAGCAGCAATTAAAGAATGTTCGACTTCGTCCGTTTTTTGGTGTACAGTTCTATCTAACTGCAAGGGTTTGCACTCGGTGCTAGCCACCCAAGGAAAGGCCAGTACTCTCCGGCTTTCGTCATCCTTAGCAGCTTTTGTCTCGCGATCTGGTGGGCTTTGTCAGGAGTGGGTTTCTGAGACACAACCTGTCCGACGCAGGGATGCTGCTTGATCTACTTGTGGTGTTTTTTATTCTTGTAGTCAGTGTTATTATTAGTTTTTATTATAGCCAGTTTTAGTATCTTGGAAAGAGCCCTGACGAAGGGTACTACTTTCCCTCTTGTATATTCGACTGTTTCATATCTGGGTATATATTTCTACTCTTTCTCTCAAAAAAAAAAATAAAAATTTAGTGTATTAATTGTAGAGGAACCAGCCATCCACTGCACAAGAGATATGAACAAAAATGGACTTTACCTCTCTTTATTCTACCCCATACAAATTGGCTAAACTTTAACTTTTGCAACCACACCTCTGTACCATACCAACTCCCAAGATTCTTTAATCGTTGACCGGTTTATGAGGGCCAGCCCTATGGGCTAGGCCTGGGGTGACAAAATGCTGGGCCGCCAAAAACTGGGTCAACTGACTCGTGACCCATGCTTATGATCCAGTTGACGTGGCCCAAACCCACCCTACCAGTACCAACCCGTTTTGCCAAGTCTAATTGCTTAACGGTGTGTTTGGAAGAATGAAATTGATGGGATTTTATTTCCATTAGCCATATTTTATTGTTTGAAACACGTAAAAAAAAAAAAAGAATTGGAAATGGATTTCAAGGGAATTGACTGGATTTGTTTATGTAGCGTGAATTTCAATAAAAAATTGTCGGATATCGTAGGATTTGAATTTACATGAATCAAAAAAAATTATTTACCTATATTACCATTTTTAGAATCTCTACAACCATTGAACCCACCGGCTTTGTCTTTATTGTTGCTGCCGCAACACCACCTCTACTACCACTACCACTGCCACCATCTCCTCCCCCTTGCCCTCTCTCTTTAAGGTAGAATGAAAAATGTACAATATAAAGCTTATACCTTCAATTAATATGCGTGCCAAGCAAAAATGAAAGAACTAATTGAGACATAAGGAGTATTATTTTTTTTACACACAATTGCACACAAGCACCCACGGACTTATGAGAGAGGGATGGTGGCGGTTAAAGAGAGAAGGATAGAGCAGCTATTATACATAAATAAATGGTATAAATGCATTTTTTGAATAGTTAAAGTTTTCATGAAAAGAATTAAGTTGCATCTCTAGGTCGCTAGTAGGATGAGCAGAAGAGACAATTGAGAAGGCTTTGAAGAAGATGTGAGCTTCATGGCCAACAGTGGGACACGAGCACCTAGTCAGGGCCGCTTGCATTTAATGAACACCCATCACTTGCTTCCTTTTCGTTCCCTTTTGGTCTTTCTTTCGGCTTTTTCATAGAAAGTGAGTGGTTGAAATTTATAACTCGAATCGACCTTCTTTTCTTTTCTTTTTTGTTAAAGAGACGACAAACTAGCTTACACACAACATGTTGTACCTGATTGCAAGCTGTGGAAAATTATTAGAAGAAAACAAAAAAAAAAGATATTTAGAAATCTTTGTTCCAAAAATTGATAAACGAGCTACACTTTTAATTGGTCAACCTTGTATAGCCTTAGAGCCACTTTTGAACTTTCACTCGTATAAAAAAATGAAGATTCCTATAACCGGGGTAACATATAGGGTTGGAGGAAGATTCTTATAATCGGGGTAGCAACCAAAGTTTGTTCTATCTAGAATACATTGATTCATCAAAATTGATCACGATAACATTTCCTTTTTAGAGACATTGATTTAATGTCTACCGACCACGTAGGTGTAAGGTAATCTCGTTTTTTTGAGATATGATTGATGAAGTATCCTTTTGATCAGCCTTGTAATGTCAGTGAAACTTTTGAGCTCTTTTTTAGAAAATATATTCATGTCAATTTTATATTCCTTATTATCTTAAGTCCATATTATTTAATAACTCTATTAATTCTTGAAAAACTCTCTTTTGTTTTCTTATAGTATAGTCTATTCACGGCTATATCAAGACTCAATTGTAATGCTTAGTAATACAATTACCTTTGCCTTCACCTTTTCTTTAGTGGTATCAGAGTGACACAATCTCCTGCTTTCAAAGTCTCGTTAACCTCTTTCACAAATTCTAGCGGACGATTTTATGTCGTTCGCCCGGGCAACTCGTACGTTCTCTTTTACTTTTTGTTAGGACTGTATACAAATCGAGTTTGAGCCGAACATATGTATGTTCAAACTCGTTTGTTTAGTTTTCGGCCATGCTCGTGCTCATTTAATCTTCAAAATTTTGTTTGAACTCGGTTAGCAGTTCAGTTCATAAAACTCGTGTTCGGCTCGAGTTCGTTCGTTTAATTATATGAATTGAACTCGAACTTGAAAACCCGTGTTCTCATTCAAAAGAATTATTTTTAAATCAGGACTGCACCTTTCTTGATTCAATTGTCTAACTGATTTTAAGGCTTCTAGGTTTAAACTTAAATCTATACTGTAATTAAGTTATATGACTTTTTGGTTTTGAACATATTATAACTAAGTTATTATCCAGACAAGCTGTTCATGAACAAATTCGTGAACACTTTGGAATGTTCATGCTCGACTCGTTTAATAAACGAGCTCTAAAAGTTTGTTCATGTTCGGTTCATATAATATACAAACGGACCTGAATGAGTTCTTTGGGGAACAAATCACGAGAGGTTCATGAACAACTCGGTTCATTTACAGTGCTAGTTTTTGCATTCTTCTTAAGTTCTTCTCTTTGCTTAGATTCTAGTCAATTACTTTCTTATGTTTTTTCTTATTTTGGTCTAGTTCAGAACTTTGGTTGTTTTAATTTCAATCATAATCAAAACTCTTGTCGTCGCACTGTTGCTCAGCTCTTCCTCTATCTCGTCATCATAGTGACAAATTAGGTACTAGAAAATTATTCACCATGGCCAATAATACAGAATCCGGGATTTATTCGGTTTTGTCAGTGAATAGGAAATTATTTGGTGGAATAACAAAGTTCGTATTCTAAATCAGGAATAATTCGAGAATTAATCCTTCGTACTAAAATAGTTTTACCTATATGAAAGTTGTTAACTACGTAATTGAAATGACAAAAATATAACAATTCTCCCTCTCATTTAAGTGATGGGTAAAATTGTACGTAGTCACTCGATCGGAGGGAGATGATGCAAAAATTGAGAGAGATTGTTGGATAGTGCTATATAATTCTGTGTGGCTGAATGATATATAGTTACTTTTGCTCAAAATTGTACAAGACTCGGGTGCTGGTTTGGCGACATAAACCTAACCTACCAACTAAGATCGCCTGGATTTATATCGGGACTCATTTCCTTGTGTCGGCAGACTTCATCTTGGAATTCTTTTTCTTATGTCCTTGAAATTTTCCCGGGGTCACTGTGGCGAATCTCCTCAGAAAAAATTCCTTTGAAAATTTTAATCGGAGTCGCCATCTTATTTAATTAGAGAAAAATATGAAAACTTGGAAATGACTCCGAGGTGTCTAAAAGGACTACTAGTTTATCGAAATCAAGAGATGGGTTCGGAGACTAAGTTACTCAACATGAAGGTAGTAGGCACCTACCGCACCCTTTCGGTCTCTACTTCATTTTTCATGAAATTTGACCTAAGAACACATAGCATGCAAAATATGATGAAACTAACCCTAAGTTAATTTTTATGTTTTTTCGTTTGAACTCGACATCGGGGATGTTTTTCGTATAATCCAGGATGCAAAGAATACAAGGGATTTTATAAGAGTGAATTTGAATGGCTTGGATTCTCTAGAGAATAAGAATATCACTTCAAGGGAAAATGATACGCAAGTTCTAAAGAGAATAAGCTTTCGAACTCTTTGAAATGAGGGCTAAAGGCCTTGTTTATAGTGCTCATGGTCGCAGAATCTAATAAGATTGACTACGACAATCTGCAAGGCTGGAGATAAATAAGAATAAGTGATAAAATCGCAGATTAACAAAAGTCAGCTAACCTACCGGTTAGTCAAAAGCCCGCCAGTTCTTCCCATAACGTTGAGGCATTATCTGACCTTATTTTCGGTAATTATCTCATATATCGCAAAAGGGATGTACCAAATTAGGGATAATTTACTCCCTAACTTTAAAATAGATTGATTTCATCTTTGCATCAAGGATAATTCACAGATCATTTTCCCAAATTATCTAGACCAATTAAATTAATTATTTTGACTAAATCCGAGCAATGGACTTGACTTGACAACATTGGATTGGACTCATGCAATTGTACTGGACTGATGAACTGGACATGCAACTAGACTGGACTGATGGACTAGACGTGTAACTAGACCAGATTTAGATAAATAAACTAGACTTGACTAAATTAATGAAGTCAAATTATTAGGCCGAAACTCAATAATGCACTCTAATTAGTAATAAAGCTGACTAATTACTTTTAAAAAATACGTATAAAAATGAGGTGTTTGCATTCACCTTTCATGGTCGTCATACCTCGTCCCCCGGTACCTCTTTTTCCCTTGATCACCGGATCTCGCTGCCAGAACTTATATCTTTAGCCGTCAGACCTTATTTTGGATCCTGAATTTATATGTTGGACCTCAAATCTACAATGATTACAACTTCAACTTGGATCTCACATTTTTGCAACAACAAACAAGACAATGCACTAGACTAAACCTCCAAACTCAAGCTTGTTCTTCTCTACCACCCTAGGGGGGGGGGGGGGTGTTAGATAATATATTAATATCTCACTTTTTATAGCTCTAGTAATTCTTGTAGGTCTCTCTTTTCTGTTTCTTGTAGGATAGTCTATTTATGCCTATATAAAGATTCAATCTTATGCTCAATAATGCAATTACCTTTCCCTTTACCTTTTCTATCGCCTTTAATGACAAAACATGATATGTAAAAATTTCCAGATGCAGATGGCATCTAACATAAATATCTAGCACACACTGGGTCAACCTCGTTGATCAAGAACCACTCCTTTTGGAGAGGTGTTGGGCTCGATTTCGAACTCCCTTATCGTTATTAAAGTTGTTGATGACCAAAAAAAGAATTTAACAAATATGATTGTTATCTTTATACGTAGAACTTTCTTTTTCTAGTTTATTACCTTACACATTTTTGTGGTGCTAAAAATTTTTAGGAAGTGATATTTGAGCTACATGCAAATGCTTTAGAAGCGTCGCTGTAATCAACCCATTTTTGCTGTTCTCTTTATTTCTATATAATTATTGGGCGTTATTGATAATTAGGATTTATATTATGGATGTAGGTCTAATACTATATTAAACTTAATTAATCTAATTAAGTCCAATAGTTAATCTGGTCTAGTTGTCCATTCTAGTATAGTAATTGGATCGGGTCCAGTCAAGTTGGTTAAGTTTAACCCAAGTTAAGGTCAAGAGATTGTGATTGATTAAAAGACTTGAAAATATTTTGTGATTTATCCTTGATGCATATGATTAATCCTTGACTTTATAAATATGAAGATGATTTCCAATAATTAGATCCAATCTGATTAAATCAGAAATAATTGCTGAATTAGGGAAGTAATTTCTCGAAATTCAATTTTTTTTGGGGGTAAACTGACCATTTTGTCGACTA
Source organism: Escallonia rubra (assembly GCA_033065855.1). Classification (NCBI taxonomy): domain Eukaryota; kingdom Viridiplantae; phylum Streptophyta; class Magnoliopsida; order Escalloniales; family Escalloniaceae; genus Escallonia; species Escallonia rubra. The sequence continues at coordinate 16,877 of JAVXUO010002010.1, read as the reverse complement.
ACCGGACGGTTAGTTGCCTTTTTTTCAAGTCTGAAATGTTATCAAATATTCTGCTATATCATCAGATCCAGATATGGGATAGTCATCCTTATCATATCTGGAGCCCAGACCTCTACAAATAAGATCTTTGGGTTACATTTTAAAAAATAAGCTTTTCTCCCTAGAGTTTTTACACCATTTTTCTTAGAAGTAGTAGATAATCTCTTTAGAGAAACTAAGCACTTCATATCTCATTGTTACATATTCTCGAGCCACTTGCATCGTCGATCCTTCACAAAGCATTTTCGAGTCTTCTAGGCAAACAAACTCGCAAGGTACATTTTTCGCTTTCTAGGCTAGTCCGGCATAATGGTCTAGAATGATTCCTTTTTCCGCTACCACGTTTTTATTTTCAAAAAATTATCAAAAAGAGTCTTTCATTTCATTTCTTAGTTTGAATCTAAGACTGAAGTGTAGGTCGCCTCCTGTAGGGTCCATCCAGCTGAACTATGATGGGTTTGATTCTAGTTTGTCCGACTAGATACGTAGGCCATTCGACTCTTGATGTCGAATTCAAACCAATAATATAAAAGTAAACTTAAGGTTTATTTTGTTGCATATATGTATTTTAAGGCTAAAATCAATAGAAACGAAGTAGGAGATCGAAAGGATATGGCAGGTACCTAACACCTTCCCGTCGTATAACTTAGTCCCCCAACTAATTTATTTGTTTTCAATATATTAGTAGTCTTTTGGACATTTAGAGAGTCATTAACATAGTTGTAAAAGATGAGGCTAGAGCTAGCTGGGTCAACATTTTAATGCAGAAGCAACCTGGAGAATCTAAATTTACTACTACTTGTACTTGCTCAAATTTTATTTGTCACTAAAAAAAGTGTTGATTCTACAGTTTAATACAAACTTGGTAATGAATTCCGAAGTGACCCCACTGAACAAATTTCGTCGCTCCCCACCGGAGGAAAACGTTCACATCGACAGCTGTGCCAAACGTTTGATGGTCTAAACCTCCATTTATTAAGGAAAGCATCTTCCACGCAAACAATCTGTAAAACCCTTTTTGTGGGTAATATTCTTTCGGACCAACCCTTTTTGGTGTTTGACCTTTTCATCTTCAACCTGCTGCTTTGGTGTTTCTTGGACCATTTCAATGGGGTTTGCCCGGTTAAAGTGCTGTGCCTATTTGATTCCGAAAAGTTCACAATGACATGGCATACTCAAGTTGAGAGTAACGACAGCTATACTCGGGGAGCTTCGGTGGGGGGCTCAGCTGACAGCTCAACATATACACGGCAATTTGGAGGACAAAGCCATAGTTTCTGCTCAGTTTGAGTGGCATTCCTACCCTTTCTTATCCTAAATAAATAGCAACTTTGTAAGAAAGTTGGGCGTCAAGAGAGCCCTTTACACTCTCTTTGGAACTAATTTTTCTAAGAATTTGAATTCAGAATAGAAATTTGGTTTGATATTCAGTTCATTTTTCTTTGTTTGGAACATAAAAGGAATCAAATCACACAATTCTCATCTAGTGTTTGGAGAATAGAGAAGATAAAAGGTAACATGTTCTCATTCGATTATATGCCCAGCTAATGGGGTAAGTAGTGGTGTAGCGACAATGATGGTGGAAGCAGTGAGTGTGGTGGGGTGGTTGTGTGGCTTCCGCAGCAGGATAGTGGGGTGGTCTCCTGATAGTAACATTGATGGTGGTGATATTAGGGTGTGCTAGTGTTTAATGACAGTAACGTGTTTAATGAACAGTAATGATGGTGCCAAAAACAGAAACGATGGTATCGGGGTTGTGGCGCCAACAATATGGCATCGACAACGGTGGCAGTGGTGGGGTAGTCTAGTGATAATAACAGTGGTGATGGTGGTCGTAGTAGGGTGCGGTTATTGTAGTTGTCTTGGCTATAACAACGATGATAGTGGTCATAGTGTTGGTATGGTGGTGGTTCTGACAGTTATGTTGGACATGGCAGTGGTGATAAATGGCATTAGGGTAGATATAGAAACAATTAAGGTGGTGACATCACTGACGGTGGAGATGACAGCGTCAACGACAATGGAGGTCTAACTATGGTGTGGTGATGTCGCAATATCATGGTGGTTGTGGTGATACCGTTATGTAATATTTTGACTGTAGTGGTGGCTCTAACAGTCTAGTAATGGTTGTAGCGATGGTAGCAGTGGTGGTTCTGATAGTGGCGGTGGTAGCGAAGGTCGTGTAGTGGCGTCAACAATGACGAATCAAATGGAATACCTACAACGCGGGGTGGGGGTGGGGGGGGGGGGGGGATTTTTTGAATTACTAAATTACATTTGTTTAAAGCATTATAGTTGACAAGTTAGAAATTTCTAGTACATATTTTGGGATTTGAACTCTTCCACTTCGTTTTTGTTTGCAAAGGTTAAGATTGTTTGATTAACAACTTCCACTAAAAACCATCTGGTTTTCGGTATTAGTTTCCCATGTTTTGTTGTTTTAGTTCCGATTCACAAGAAAAGAAAATTCTAATTATTCTTGTGTGTGTGTGTGTACACACAAAAACTCAAAAGTTTGACTAATGCTTTTTCTTGCTACTTAATCTCAAATGTACATTTTTTTCATATACATATAATTGATATACTCAGTAGTCCTATACAATGAGTAGCATTTAATCTAATTATTTCTAAACTATTGTGCATGTTTACAAATAAAAAGTTAGTAGGATAAGTGTATATAGTCTCAGTATAAATATGATACTAGTACAACATAACATATAATTCTTTTTGCACATCCCATGAAATTAAAAGGCTAGATATGTTTTAAACTTATTTGGTGTCACTTGCTGCACCACATATATTTATATTAGATCAATTTTATTATACTAGCGACTAAATTTTCACATGCAACTTTTTGCACCTTTCAATGTGACATCTTGGGTTTGCTCCTGCGATAAAAGCAGTGGCGAGGAGGTAAAGAGGTGGTGGTGGGGCCGTTGGGTTTATGGGTTGTATAGAATAAAGGAAGAGTAAAATACGATAAATAGTTTTTTTTCAGTTTAAGCAAATTTATATCTCATTAAATTCAACTGAATCGGATTTCACATGAATCCAGTCAAATCCTTTGAAATCTAATTTTGTTTCTATTTTTTAATTCTCAAACAACTAATATTTCTATATTTTAAAATATAATTCCATCAATTTTAGGATTCCAAACAAAAGTTTTCAAGTCACGTCGTTGCTGGACGCTAAAATGAACAGATCACTAATCACAGAAAGGAAAAGAAAAGCAGAAAAAAGGAAGACATTGTGATGTTTTCTCCACCAAATTTAGAATTTCATAAAAAAGTACAATAACACATCACCCCTCTTTATGTTTGCCTAGTAGTATTCAGCCATGTACCCAATTGGTCGGCTAGTACAAATTGGAGTTGCTAGACACATATATAACTTACTAGTATTTTGTAGACGCACGGCTTATTTAATTTGATTAGGTTCGTTTTTTGTTACTTTCTTCACTACGGACGAAGATTTCATTGAGTAAGCTACTTCGAACGAGGGTATCAATTCTTTTTGATATCGCTAATCTAGAACTAAGTATTACTTGGTTCCAAATTATTGGTCTGGATCGTTGAATGAAAGTGAGCTGATACAAATGGAGAAGAGATTAAGAGAGACATAAAGTTATTATGCTATAAATCCAACCGTTCTAGATGATTGAGACTATTGATTCCCGACTGCCCAATATTTTCTGTCAACTAATCTTGGATTAGCAAACTTTGACCCTAAATTTGTTGCTCCTTGGCGTTTCCACCAAATGACTGATATATATTGCGTCCGTCTCGGATTAGATACTAATTGGACTCGAATCATAAATGATGCAACACCACTACATACCTACAAAAACTCGATTCATATTTTGACAGATCCATCCATGCAAAAATTAGCTTTTGGCAACTTCCAAGGCGAGAGGTTCGCTGATCGTTGAACCAGATTTTTGTTGGTTGACCATTAAGCAGATTACGAATTGTGATGGGTTGAACTTAACTGGATCAGTACTTGAAATGAAGATATTTAGATAAACTTTGGATGGGTTAAATCAGATCTTAACATCTAGATTATAATCTTGTTTTATAAGACTTCATATGCTTAGAATTATTGCATGATGCATTCAGCGGTCTTAAATAATCGAAATCATTTGTCTCGAACCTACCAATATTTTGAAAATAAAGTCTAATTTTTCACAATATCTGATTAAAGCAATTGAGTAATCACCTTTGCACAAAAATGGAAAACTTTGATTGGTTAAAGAGGTGAGCCCCACAAACAAAGCCCACCAACAGTCATTTGTACGTCCTGTATACTTACAGCCGTCCGCTTCAAAGATACCAAGGTCGGCTCGGCATCAAGATCCCTCACATGCACGGCACGTGACACTAAATTGTTTGGTTGGACGACCACTGTTCACTCACCTCACCTGATCAGCAGCGTGTGTTGCTTATAAGATGCTCACCACCCACATTGCCCCTCTGTCAGATAAGAGGAACGAAGGCCTTAGCATATTCCAAAGCCCTTCATAAACTTGGCATAGGTATCTTTGAGCTTTGGAATCATCCCCTCAACCGCACCTTTCTCTTCCATAAATCTCCGAAACAGAAACTGCCCAATAAAACCTTCAAGAACACCCCCATAACTAGCCGCAGAGAAGTGATTTTTTAGTGGTTAAACTTGCCATCTCTTGTCGTTGAGATGTCTTGTGTTGTCTACCACGCCAAAGAGAATGTGACTTCTCCTCTGATTAGTTTCATTGCCAGGAATGGGAGGGGAGGAAGGTCCAACCTGCGCACTGCTAGGGTGAAGTTCTCAACCCACGGGGTGTCGGCTGCGTCGGCGGCGGTGGCCAGCCCGTCGAGATCGTCTGAAGAGAGAGTGTACGAAGTGGTGCTGAAGCAAGCAGCTCTGGTAAGAGAACAGAGGAGACCAGAGTTGGCTCTTGATGTGAAGCCGGCTGAGAGGAGTTGGGACCTGTTGAGTGAAGCTTATGATAGATGTGGTGAGGTCTGTGCTGAGTACGCCAAGACCTTCTATTTGGGTACTACTCTCTCCCTCTCTTCCATTTTCTCCCTGCTGTCAATGGCCATTTTTGTTAACATCTCTCCATTGATATTGGTCATTCGACCAAAAAGTAACGCCAAAAGAATGTTGTCACAACGTACAATATACAACTATTGCTGTCACGTGGAACAATCATCCACTTTCTTGCTTTGGTTATAAGGACATGATTCTCAATCTCTGGATCCAAAATATGAGTGCACTTGCTAGTGTATCTTTTTGTTCCTCTTATGAAAAGCCAATGAACTTTTTTCAAACTCAATAAATGACCGTGACAACATTCGCGAAACACTAACTCAATTAATTGCTTAACGAAGGCCCTGGTTCACCTCCGGAGATTGATTGTGAAGGGAGTTTGACTGTTGTTAAAAGCGACCACCCAATATTATCAAGTATGGGCATTTTCAAGATTATGAAAGAATACGTAACAGTTTGCAATGCAAAACATGGACAAACATTTTTAGAAACATAGGGAGGCGTGTATGTATACAGGCTTTAATCACCTTAAAGGAGGCAGAATTAGTCTGATCCTTCAATTCAGCTGAGAGTTCATGTTATAGAATAGAGAGAAAGCAAATATGGTTGAGATCCTGTTTTGGTCATTATTACTTGTATTTTTGTCTTGTTGGTAACGTGACAACCAAAGATTTGGGATTACCCCGCCTAGAGCTCACATTAATCAATGCCTAGAGAATAAACTTTTCCCTTCTTATTTTCAGGAACCTTACTGATGACTCCAGAGCGACGAAGAGCTGTATGGGCAATATATGGTATTTTCAGGAACCTTACTGATCGGTCTTTTCTTTCAATTTAGCTCTGAAGGCCTTCCCTTCCAAACCCTCTACTTCAACCTGCAGTTTAGTTTGCTTTTTCCAAATTAAAGAGTTTTTGAATTAATCTATCCTTAGTGCCTGTGATTCAGACTTGTGAGTAGGGGGAGGGGGCAAGCAGACATAGCAGACAAAATTAAGCGGTCTACTTCATGCGGACTGCCACTTGATAAAAACTGGTGAAAGGCTTTGCACTTTTCATTTGATCTTCGGATTTTCTATTTTCAGTTTGGTGATCAAGGCAAATTTACCCAAGCTATTACAAATATCCCACAACCCCCAATCCAACAGAACTTTTTCCGTTAAAAAGCGTATATTTTAAAGCAAAATTATAACGTGGAAATGTGTCAATGCTGTAAGTGCTTAGTATTTGTAAGTTCATATAGACCTTATTCAGGGGGTCATCTATTATTGTAATTCCCATTGTTGGAGTTCTGCATTATAGCATGCTCGGTTTCAAAAGATCTCTGAGAATGAACGCAACAAGGTTTTTGATTTACGCAGTGTGGTGCAGAAGGACTGATGAACTGGTCGATGGACCTAATGCCTCGCATATCACACCCAAGGCTTTGGACAGATGGGAGAAAAGGCTAAGTGACCTCTTTGAAGGCCGCCCCTACGATATGTATGATGCTGCTCTCTCTGATACTGTCAACAAATACCCTGTTGACATACAGGTACCACCATTTGAGACCACCATTTGAGATCAAACATGACTACCCACCCCTTTTATTCAATTTAATTTATGCATAAACTTCTATGTTTACGTAATGTCCGAAGTATTATAGTACATTTTTATTTTTCTGGCCTGCAACAATGACAATGCTTTTAATATAAGAATTTGTGTTTGGGCAGCCATTCAGGGACATGATAGAAGGAATGAGGTTGGACTTGAAAAAGTCGAGATACCAGACCTTCGACGAGCTTTACCTCTACTGCTATTATGTTGCGGGGACAGTAGGACTAATGAGCGTTCCTGTTATGGGGATTGCACCAGAGTCCAAGGCCTCAACCGAGAGCGTTTACAATGCAGCTTTAGCTCTTGGGATTGCTAATCAGCTTACAAACATACTAAGAGATGTCGGCGAAGAGTAAGATTCCTAAACTGCTCAAAAACCTAAACGGTATAGATATAGAATGCTGAAACTGGAAAAACAGATCGATTTCGACAAAACATGCTTCCTGCGAATTTCGGATAATTTCTCAAAGTATTTGCCCATCCTTGACCGAATTTATTGGATTTAGCCCCAGGAGAGAGCATTCGCTCTAATAGAGCATAATGGTACATGTTACCACCTTACAGTTTCACCGGGATGAAACAGTAGTTGGATCGTAAAACACTGGCCCAGCAACTGTTTTATCCAATGAGAGTTGGTGACAAGCCATAACATTACTACCATAAAATACTTTCTCAGGAAGCATATATAGACCCAGTACTGATGTAGTGAGACTACTATTTTCTAGCCGGATCGCTACATCTTCTGATATCACTTTCATTGATCGGCATTGAATGGTATTTGACAACCTTTTCCTTTTCTTCCATGACTTTAAGCCTTGTGAGCAACTCCTACCAGTAGTTTACAGCAGTGAAGACTTGAGAATCATACCGCTTAATGTTCATATATATCACCAATTCTTGACCTCATTTTCTGCCATGCTAGTTATTGGTTTTGATGATGGAATTGCCTGTTTCAATGCATGTGCTAGTTATGATCTATGATGAGTTCGGTGACTTGAAACACTTAAAAATAACATTTGATTTTGCACTTCTGCGTCTTAATCACCCCATAAGCTAAAGTTTCTTTTAGTGAGGAACTTACATCTTTGCTTGACTTGACTAGTGCTAGGAGGGGAAGAATATATCTTCCACTAGACGAGCTTGAGCTTGCCGGTTTATCAGCTGACGATATCTTTAGAGGGAAGGTTACCGACAAGTGGAGGAGTTTCATGAAAGTACAAATAGAACGAGCGAGGATGTTCTTTGATGAAGCTGAGAAGGGTGTTGCAGAGTTGAGCGTGGCTAGTAGATGGCCTGTGTGGGCATCATTATTGTTATATAGGCAGATCCTGGACGTGATTGAAGCCAATGATTATAACAACTTTACCAAGCGGGCGTACGTTGGGAAAGCAAAGAAATTGGTCTCTCTACCTGTGGCCTATGGAAGAGCGCTTATGGCCCCTTCTTCTAGTTTGATAGGAAGATAAATTAGAAACTTTTGGCTTACAAAAGAATTTGTCAATGTAACATGTTGCAAGACTGTAAATTTAGTTAGTATCGAAAGTTTAAAGATGTAGTTTCCACATTGATTAATGAAAATCTCTCTCTCTCTCTCTCTCCCCCTTCTCTCATTTCCATCTAATGGGAAGGTACATAATCCGGGTAGGCAATAACTGGTACCGGATATGACTTCCTTTTGGTGGGGGTACGTAACAAGAACTAACAATATAAGGGTGTTGCTATCCCATCCTTGCTATGCACACTTGGACCTATGTTATCCCGTCTGATGACCCTGGTCTGCCGGCTGAATCGGTCGGCCTGCCTCAGTCAACTGGCCCCGCTTGGCAGGCTGCCTCGATCGACCGACCCTGGTTGGACGGCTGCACACATTTGGACCGCCGCATCCGCGTATCGATTCCACGACACCCATTGCCAGCACCTTCGTGCCACCGTCGTCCGCGCCCGAGCGCCACCTCCGCTACACCCGTCGCCGCGCCCATGCGCCGTTCTTGCATCACTTACCCTTGGCACCCCACACATTCTGTCGCGTCCATGCACCGCGCCGCTAATACAGTCGTGTCTCCTGGCTCTCTATCACACTACCGTGCCGCAGGCACTGCACACATTCTATTACGCCCATGCGCCGTACCGGTTTTACAGTCGCGCCCCCGACACTTTATCACACTACCACACCCCCGCGTTGGTCCATTCTTTCACCATACCATGCACACCTTGTCTTAGTCGTGGAACATGCTTCGACCCACTTCCCGGAATGTCCAGCATTCCGTGGGGGATAGGCGACTCCTCCGAGACACTATCTCCACCAAGGAGCTCTAAGTGCTCCGGCATGAAGACTCACTCCCCTTCCGCCAGGTAGACGGCTCCTCCGGGATGCTACCATGGCCCGTTGGTAGGCTACTTATGCGGGACACTACATTGCTCGCTCCGAGAGCTCTGGCACAACGACTCACCCAAGGGGATAAACGACTCCTCCGGGACACTATCTCCACCAGGGATAGCTCTAAGTGTTCCGGCATGAAGACTCCTATTCCGCCAAGTAGACGTCTCCTCGGGGATGCTACTTTAGCCCGTCGGTTAGGTGACTCCTCCGGGACACTACCTTGGCACGCTCCGAGTGTTTCGACATAAGGACTCGCGGTGATATGCGACTCCTCCGGGACACTATCTCCGCCATGGAGCTCCAAGTGCTCATGCGTGAAGACTCCCCTTCCGCCAGGTAGATCCTCCGAGATGCTATCCCCACTCATCGGGTAGGCGACTCCTCCAAGACATTACCTTGGAGCGCTCTGAGTGCTCCAGCACAAGGACTCACCTGCGGGGATAGATGACTCCTCCGAGACATTATCTCCGCCAGGAAGCTCTAACTCCCCTTCCGCCAGGTAGACGACTCCTTCAGGATGTTGCCTCGGCTAGTCGGGCAGCCGACTCCTTCCGGACACTACCTCGGCCCGTCAGGTAGGCGACTCCCCCAGAACACTACCTTGGCACTTTTCAAGTGCTCTGACACAAGGACTCACCCGCGGGATAGCCGACTCCTCCGGGACACTATCTCCACCTGGGTGTCTGCGTGACTAGCCTACATGCTTCAGCAGTGGGGGCTTTCATCGGCACCCAGAGGGACTATCACCCACGGGTCACTCCGAGATGGGAGCAGGTATCTGAAGGGCATCTCGCCTAGTCTGCCTGGCAGTTGGGCATCGGGTCTTCCCCACTGCTACCAGGTCCCCGACATCTTTCGATGCTCAGTGAGATTCTATAAAGGCTTTGGACTGGTGGCTCTTTGGCCATACTAGTGCTATGTGGGCCAGTCTTTCCAGACAGACAGAGTGACGCATTGCGGGACAGTCCGGGTGAATATGTGATTCAACAGTCCGTGGAGCACCGACACCTGTGGACCCCTCGGTGACGTGTCACTTCCGGGGAGCGCCACGTGTCGGTTGATGACATCATCATCTTAACCTCTATAAATAGAGGCCTTGAGAATTCATTTTCAAGACTTCACATTTTCATAATTCATTCTCACATTCACTTTCTTGCTATAGAATTCTAGAGAGAGAAACATACATGACTTTGACTATGGACCTAAGCATCGGACTGTGACTGTCGTCGTGTATTCATACTATGCCATCGCCCTCCCAGCACTGCCATCATCAGGCTTTCTCTGGGAAGCCCTTGGTCTCTACTCTTGCTCTATCCTTGTTGTGCCCCACATCAGCATACTTAGCATCTGATTCGGACTGCATTTCTTGTGGCACCTCTACGTCGACTGCGAACCGACTTTCCTTGGCATCAAAGGGCATTATGTGCCGTACCAAAACCATAAACTTAGATTATTACGAACCACTGAAAAAGTGAAAGGACATATTAGATGACGTAAAAAGCCATTCAAGAAAGCTTATAGTTATAAATTCAAGGGTAAATTGCACCAAACTCGCTGAGGTTTCATTGGTATCTCACCTAAGAGCTTGAAGCTTCAATTTAAACTCATAACACTTAGGGTTGAGGATTGGTTTCAATTAGATCCAAAATTATTTATCTGTTTAAAAAAAAGGATGATGGTCGTCCACCTTGAGGGGCAATTTGGGTAACAAACATATGGAAGAAAATTATGTTGGATTTTCTTTCTTTCTCTCTCTCTCTCTCACACACACACACGCGCGCGCGCGTACACACATAAACACAAACCCACCCACACATGGTGATCCCCCCAATCCTCCTTAGTCACTCACCAACACACATTGTAACGACTCGAACCCATAACTGGGTCTGTGAGTTAGATATGTGACCGGCCGCATGCCATTGGACTCTCGCCAAGGGCTGCGACAGGCTTTACTAGCTTAAACCGATACAACTACAACGAAAACTTAAAACTACCACTTCATATAAAAATGTATATCCAAATGCATTACAATCCTTCTTATGGTAACACCCAGGGTATGACTCAAAGTCATCTAGTACAGTCTTTGGAGTTTCACTCTAAATTCAAATCCCACACTCGTCATCATTGTTTTACTTTTCAACATGAGATCTAATGAGCTTCCACGTGCTCAGTAAGTAACCAGTTTTCAACTGAGTGGACCGTAACATGTCAAAAATGATAACTCATTTTATAATTAAACAACTTTACGAGATAAAATATGGGAGTAAATAATCATTACTGTAAGACATCATTTTGTAAAACGTACTAGAGTAAAAGGAACAAATCTGAGGGCATAAAAATTATTTAGCATAAAACGTCACCACAAGACTATTCCAACCCAAAACCAACTCAAACGATATGTTGCGATCCGCGTTTGGTCCCACTGACTTGGACCGGAATCCCACATTGGATAATAATCATTGTGGAAGTAGGGGTGACCACAAGCAACAGTGCTACGTACGTCAACATTTGTCCAGTTAACAAGAACCCGAAATCTAACTTTTCCTGTTAGATATGAGGCACATCAATTGAGTAAGCAAAAACCACATTTTCATCTATTACAAATAAAATCTTTGAATCACTGATGGTGCAAATCATCTCATAACTTTTTGATAGTTTTTCGAAACATTTCATATTCGCAATAAAGTCCACACCAAAACATCTCACTTGCACCAAGCATTTCAAATCCGAAATCCATTATAACTTCTAACAAAATATCATTTGCAAGCTGGTCCGGTTTTAACAAAAAACAATGTCGCTAAAGACTTTTTGGCAAAACTCCTTTCCCCAGGCAAAACAGATTAAAGTAGTTCAAACAGTTCAATTATGATAAATAGTGCTCTTCAAAAGTAGATAACATCTACGTTATATAGATATAATAGTTGAATCGACACGTCACTTATACGAACTGCTAATCAAATCCGGAAGTTTTCCTTTTAATTTGAACCCAGTCGCCTTCTACAGAATCTGAATAGATGAATTGGCGATAAATTAGATCCTGTAGCGTATCATTAAGTTATAGCCCAAGAAAATATCTCGATTTCTACCCTTCCCACTTATTAGATAGATAACATCTTGCTGCGGTTAGCTATCTTAACCCAACATTAGAATTTTTCCCTAGCCTCCGAACGTGCACTTATACCACGAATATCTCAGTTCTGGAAGTGTATAGACACCATCTCTTAATTTCTAGCATTCTCTAAGCTTAAATATGCATGTCAACTAAATTGTCACCGGTTGTGGAAGATTACCAAAACATCCCCTAACTTATGTAAAATCACCAAAATAACTCCTAACGGCCATCGCACCAGTAAAGTTCCAAAAACAGTTCAAAACTTCTTTATAAGCAAACTAAACTAGTTTTTCAGATTAAAAAATCTTTCGGGGATTCTATGCTCAAAAACCTTTATCCGATATTTAAATGGGCGCTAAATGGACAACATCACTAAAAATAGTAATCGGCACTAAAATGCCAATAAACTTTATAAACCGAAGTGTCTCACTAACATAAAAGTCCCCCCCTACAATTTTCAGACAAAAATAACCTGATTTGATATATTTAGTGCATCGAGAAACCCTTTTACATATAAAAATATTTGGCATCATTTGCGAACACGGAAAATCTTAAAAACTTCCATAGTGTATATCTCGTAAGAATAACCGGGGTCTCCTTTTTGCACATGGCCAAAATCTAAGTAGAAACTATTTCAATAAATGGAGTTTGGGACATCTTAAACCTAACCATCTATAGTGACAACTACACTTACTATTCCTATTTATACAAATCAACGCACACACTCTTTAACCCTGAAACACAAACACCTTTTCTTACCTACTGTCTAACACACACACACACGCACACACACACGCACACACACACACACATACTTCACACGCATTAATACCCACACAAATACATGGTATACGCACACTAAAACACTTACTCATGCACAAACACATATAAACACACACGCTGTAATTCCTATAACAGACACATACACGAGCTACACACAGTGCAAACACCCACACCCACGGTACACACGCACACACACGCGCGCGGGCGTGCACACACGCACACACACAATAAAAAGAAATTACCTTTCAGAAATTCCTTCCAATCTCTATCTCTCTCTCTCCACGTCTCTTCCTCCCACGTTTTCTGCTGAGCTCCCTATTTCTTCTTCCTGTTTTTTTTCCTTCTCCTTTCTTTTTTTCTCTAATTCTATTTATTCCCCCTACCGTTCTGTCTATAATTCTATAATTCTCTTTCTCTCTTTTTTGATAAGTCACCCCCAAGTAGGAGGTGGATAAATAACATGGAATTCTTTATCAAATTCTAACACATGGCTGCCGCTAATATAACCAGCTTTCTAGAATTACAAAATGGCCCCAAAACTTTTTTATAATTACGAACTGATGTAGCTAAAAATACGTATCCAATATGTAGGTGACACGTTGCAGTCATGAATTGTGGCCGTTATGACACGTGACAGTTATGATACGTAGTCTTCCACTAGGATACTGTTGATTTGGCACTTGCCATATTGATCATCAAACAAAATCCTAAAGGGCTATAACTCTATCATTAGAGATAGACATGTGATCCTCTAGGATCCCATGACAATCCTGATTAGATTTGTTCACAACCCAGTCCTACCAGGGCTCTTCTTCCTACTACTATATAAAGGGGTCTAACCCCCCAGGTATGGACAACTTCACACACATATACATTGTGTTCTATTGATTTTCAAAGTTCTACATTGTTAGCTCTCTTTGACTTAAGCATTGAAGCGTTCCTCGGCTGGAACCCCACCCGGCGGTCACCCCGTGTTCTCTTTTGCAGGCCTATTTTCTGGTGTGGTTCCCAATCTAGTTTTTAGCTGCAACATATTGGCGCCATCCATGGGACCACGATAGGGAACATGGTCAATCATTCTTTTTCCAGCGACTCTTCACGGAGTCGTTCTCAAAATTGTCACATAGGAACCAACAACCCTCGTCGACTCGGTCATTCTCATGACAAAGCTCGACACCTTCGTGATGTTGTGTCGGTTCTACAGAAGATGTTTATGTTAATCTAACATCTGTTACTCCGGAATCAAAAAGCCGATCTCGGAGAAACCAATCTTCGACATCCACTCTGAAGAACGGTGACCTTCGTCATCGTATAAACCGTCAGCTATTCACAACAGCCCCTGCTGACCTTACGAGAGAAATTCAAGAATTAAAAAATGTCGTGAACACTCTCTAACAGAAACTCGACATGGCAGTGGTACCTCCATCCACCCAGTATTCTCACCTGGACCCAAACGACCTTCATCTTCGTCTCACTTCCAGGTCAAGTTATGGTCACAAATACAAACCACAAGCTAATCCGACATATGATCCCAAGAAGAAGAGTGGAGAGCATACATCAAGAAGTGGACCCTTCTACCGCCACGATCCGTCAGTCGAAGGCAGTACCAATTCCTTTCCTGAAAAGGTTGCCAGGTCTAACAACCCTCAAAGATGAATCTATAGAGAAAGGACGCCTGAGTACCGTTCCCGAGAATGAGACTCTTGGAAGGTTGTCCCCAGGTACCATTCTCGAGAACAATATCCCCCGAAGGAAGAATCTGGATATCCATTATCTAAGGCAATCGAGAAAGCCAAATTACCTCCCAACTTTTGAATGCCTCAGTGCGACACCTATGATGGTACTGGAGATCTGGGAGAACATCTTTATCAATTCAAAACAAACATGTTGCTCCTTCAGGTATCCGACGTTGTCATATGCAGAGCCTTCCCTACCACTTTACGAAAGGCTGCACATGCATGGTTTAAATCTCTACAACCAAAGTCAATACACTCATTCGCCCAACTGACCAATCTCTTTCAAAAACACTTTGTAAGCAGTCACTCTCGAAGGAAGAACTCGGCAAGCCTGCTTAACATAGTGCAAGAGAAGAATGAGTCTTTGGCTTGTTATCTCGGACGATTCAATGCGGCCACTTTGGAAGTCGATAATTTGGACAAATATGTGAAGTATATAACATTCGTTCGAGAACTCCGACCCACTTCTAAGTTTGCATTCTCCGTCAACAAGAGCCCTCCAGGTAATATGAAAGCCCTTCTTGAGAAGGCTAACAAGTATATCAAAGCTGAAGAATACCTAGAGACCCACAAAGGACGACGTGGAGAACACAAAGAAGAACAAAAGAAATGGTCACGGGAGTTGACTCTCTAAGAAGGAAAGAAAATGAAACGTTCCAAACATGATGAACGGCGTCCCAAAGACCCATTTGCCCTGTAAAATTTGACCCCTCTCAATGCCAGACCATCACAGATACTACACGAAATCGAGGACAATAAAGCTCTCAAATGGCCAGAAAAGATGAGATCTCAGGCGAACAAAAGGAACAAAGACTTGTGGTGCCACATTCACAACGACCATGGCCATACAACTAATGATTGCGGATCACTCAAGCGAGCAATAAAAGCTCTCATTAAACGTGGCCAGTTGGGAAAGTTTGTAGGACAGAAGGAAGGGCGACAACAGACATCCCATTGCCATTGAAGAAAGAGAATAAATGTAGAAAAATAAAGGCACAATAAACACTATCTCTGGGGGATTAGCCGCAGGAGGCTCATCAGGACAAGCTCGAAAAACGTATGCCAGGGAAGTGTGCATAACGAGCCAAACCCCAAGCAAGAAACAGAAGACTGTATCCTTATTTATCATCTCTTTTTCTGACGAAGACCTAAAAGATGTGAAGCTTCCTCACAATGATCCACTAGTCATCACCATCAAGGCTGGGAATTTTGATGTGAAACGTGTACTCGTCGATAATGGGAGTTCAATCGAAGTTTTGTTTTATGAGGCATTCAAGAAAATGACCATCCCTACGGTTCGTCTTCGGAAGATGGACACACCATTATATGGATTTTCTAACCATCCAGTCACAGTCGAAGGTGTTATCACACTCCCAGTTGCGATAAGTACACCCCCGACACAAGCAAACTTGATGCTTGATTTTGTGGTGATGAGGGTACCTTCTGCATACAATGCCATAATTGGACGACCATCACTTAATCAATTATAAGCTGTCGTATCAACTTACCATCGCAAGAGGAAGTTCCCAGTAGAATATGTGATGTGAGAAGTTAAAGGAGATCAGACCGTGACTCGCCAGTGATATGTAACCTCATGTCGATCGAAGAACAAAGAAGCACTTATCATTGAGGATCTTCGGGAAGATACAAAGATGCAAAGGGGCGAACCAGTAGAAGATCTCGTAAACATTGAAGTACATCCTGGAGAAAAAGATAAGATAATTCGGATAGGTTCAAATCTCAAGGAAAACACTAAGCTCGAGCTAGTGAACCTATTGCAAACCTATGCATATATGTTTGCTTAGATAGCCGCTAACATGCCTGAGATTGACCCCGAAGCCATAACACACAGGCAAAATGTTGATCCATCCAATAAACTTGTCAAGTAGAAAAAGAGAACTTTTGCACCTGAGAGATAGGAAAAGATTGAAGAAGAGGCCGGTAAACTCTTAACCGCCAACTTCATCGAAGAGATCTACTATCCTTATTGGATCGCCAATGTTGTCATGGTTCGAAAACCGGGCGATAGGTGGCGAATATGTATCGATTATACAGATCTTAACAAAGCATGCCTAAAAGATAGCTACCCTCTCCCAAGGATTGATCTTCTAATTGATGCTTCTTCGGGCCACAAACTGCTGAGCTTTATGGATGCCTATTCTGGTTATAACCTGATCATGATGCATCTGTACGATGTTTCGAAAAC